>VDFB02378530.1:26732-211804 GCA_007258455.2 Sequoia sempervirens | reverse complement strand
TATATATATATATATATATATATATATATATATATATATATATAATTTTACCTTATACAGCCAAATTGGACAAAATTTTCCTACAGAATCAAATACATAGCCAAATCATTTGAAAGCATAATATCATGATAGGAATTTATGGGTTTTCCTCAAATTAAACAAAGAAGTTTAAATTTTTCATTTGATCCCTTTCAACTTTCTACTGCCAATTTTAAAACAAATTCTCATGGGTTTTCATTGAATTTACACATCATTTCCAAGATTTCTAAACAGCATAACAAAGATTTAGAACTCATTTCCAAATACTCACACACAGTTTTCTGATTTTATTTTGTCTTCTCTCAAATTGCTATTGTTAAAATAGAAGATTTCAATTGCAAACTTTGATTTCTTAACAACAATCTAATTTGTTCTTAAGATCTATTCAATATTCAAACAAAGAATTTGTAACAAAACTCAAACTAAAAATATAAATTTCTTACACAATTAAAACATGAAAACTTGTGATCTGAAGTTTGAATGAAGATCTTGAGAAGAAGATGAGTTGCAAATTCCAACTCCAAGCTTTTTCCAGATTCCAAATCTTGATCTCCCCTTCCAAAATCCACAGCCAAATTCCAAGAATGCAAAAACCTCCCTATTTTCTTCCCCAAATTTGGTCAATATCCCCAAAATATCCCCACCTACTAAATTTATTGTAACTTTGGGGATATTTTTCATTTTTTTAAATTTAAAAATAATTTCTAATTTCTAATTCAAAACTCATGCATTTTTCAAAATTCTTTAAAACCAAAAGAATACAATCTTTGCAAATAATTTACTTTATCAACAATTTTCAAAAGTGAAATTAAAAAAACACATTTTCATTTATATTTTAATTAAATCTTAATATCCAACATGATTTCCATTTCGATTTAAAATTTGAATCATAGCATACAATAATGGCAAAACAACTATTTCATTTAATTTAACACCATTAATCTAATTAATCAATAAACTCAAATCTAATTTTATTAATTTATCAAATTAATCAATAAAATAAATAACCATTCAACATTGCAACTAGATCCATTTAATCATCAATTTAACTACGCAAGCCATTTAATAACCTTTATAATTTGAAATTAAATAAATACTCAAGGTGAAAATGACCAATTTCAAACAACTAACTCGACGACACACTATGACTAGGGTGACGACTTGGCACGGAAAACCTAGCAACTATCTTCCAATCAATTTTTGTTGGTCAATGGACACGCTCAAACCTGTGAACCAGGTGGAGTCGATGTCATGTACCTGTCAACCTACAAACAAGGAGTACATCGAACATGCATATATACATAATATGATCAAACACACCGTGAAGAGGAAATCTCAGAATTGTAGGGCACTCGCAAGCGAGTGATACAATCCTGTCCCCTTCACCAATACACAATTGCTAACTGACGATTATAACATCAATGATATGATCAACCACATAAAACATCGTTAAATCAAATATCTTCTAAGTTAATCCAAAACATGCTATAAGGATAACATCAGAATGAAATAACATCACATCAAAATATAACATTCACATCGCTTAACAATTTGTGAACAAAAGTAACCAAGTTCCAAAGTCAAAGCATAAACATAAACATCATACAGAGAAGAACATTTCCGAACAAAAGGGCTAAAACGGAGGGGTGTTACAGATACAGTAGGTTACCAGCAAGCCTAGGAAGTGAAAAAAACCACAAAAAAGATCAAAAAAGTTGGTTTTTGTAGGCCTCCAAGGACTCATTCGCCCAGTGGCGAATGGGTTCTAGTACAGGGTTTTTTTAAATTGAAAAATGCAATTTATAAGTGATTAGATGTGTTTTTTGTTTCAGATCTCAAACCGGTATTTCTGTAAAAAAAAATTCTAGAATTTGATGCGTAAATGCAAGT
This sequence comes from Sequoia sempervirens, assembly GCA_007258455.2. Classification (NCBI taxonomy): domain Eukaryota; kingdom Viridiplantae; phylum Streptophyta; class Pinopsida; order Cupressales; family Cupressaceae; genus Sequoia; species Sequoia sempervirens. The sequence goes on along the minus strand of VDFB02378530.1, from coordinate 209,875 downwards.
AAAACCAATGACAAATGATGCACTATGTGATACTTTTTGAAATGCAATTTTGATGCAATTTTTGAATATGAATGATGAAACTAAACTAATATGCAAACACTATGCAAAATTAATGTGATATGTATGCAATTTTTTGAATTTCTTTAGATTTAAACAATGCAAAAGTGAAAATTTAAACCCTATATGCAATACAATGCAAACTAATGCAAATCCTAAATCTAGGGTTTGAATGCACTCTAAATCAAAATTTTAATGTAAGATTGTCAGGTTCACCAAAATAAAACATAGAAAAATATGATAGGGGGAATTTCCCCCAAAAATGGAAAAGTGGATCCAAAGAGGGAAAAAGGGGTTCTATTCTTCTATTTTCATTAGGAAATGAGATCCACACCAAGAATTGACTATCATTTGACCCTTAGGTGAGTCAACCCAAGATGTGAATCTATTGATTTCCCATTTTTTTGCAAGGATGGGGGTATGAGTCAAATAGCACTTTGGGGAGAAGGATTTAAAACAACAAATAAACTACAAATTATGATCTATAAAGTGCAATTAGAAGCTTGAACATAAAACTGATGGAACCTACAAACTTTAGGGAAGATTTGGAAGGGATAAATGTTGTGTACCTTTTGTAGAAAGAGATTTTTTAAGCCCACTAAGGACTCATTCGCCCTATGGAAAATGGGTCCTAGATAGGGCTCTGAAAAATTTGTTTCTAGGTTCCATTCCTTTGCATCTGCACTCCCATATTCCTGATTTTCACCTTCAAATAGTCAAAAATAAATTTTGTAGAAAGTTTCCGTGATTTGGAAACTTTTCTTGCAACTTTGACAACTTTGCAAATTTCTTCAATTTTTCTCTCCAATTGATCTTCAACCTAAAACCTGCAATCAAACATCGAAGAGAGAAAAATGTTGTTTGTTAGGAAATAGGGGTTTGCCTTGGTCAAACCCTGTTTTGGTAATTAAACCTTGAAATGAATAAAAGAATGAAAGGAATGATGAATGAACAAATGCAATATCACAACTCACCAATCCCTATTTGAACCTTGGATAAAAAATCTGCAAACTAGCATGAAGTGGCCTCAATGGATATAGATCTTGATCATGAACCTTGATGTGAAACAATGCCTTTGGTATGCTTGATAGATCTTGAACACTACATCACCACATTAGCTCAACAACATGCATGATGCACTAAATCATTGACATGATGAGATGGATCTTGATTGTTGCAATATTTTTCTACAAATCTTCCCTTGAATGCCTTGAAAATGCTCTCGAATTGCTCTTGAGCTCATAAACTTGCTATTAGGATGCTTGCATAAAACTCTAGGTGAAACTAAGTGAAAATAGCCTTGTATTTATACATATCTTAACATTAATTCTCGAAATTCAAATATCACAAGCCGACATTGAATTATATATTTGAATCATTATATTTACTGCCAAAAACATATCCAAAAGAGGGGTCCTAGGTCTAAGTGAGGACCCATTCACCATGTGGAAAATGACTCCTAGGCCACTTACCTAGGACACACATCGGAAAAGGTGAAATTTCATGTAAAAATAGGATCCTAGGACTAAGTGAGGACCCATTCGCCATGTGGTGAATGGGTCCTAGGTCTCCTACCTAGGACACACACCTTCCAAAATTAAGTGTTGTGTAATGGCATTTATGAATGTCAGGTTTTATCTCTCAGAATTTGCATTTAATCAGGCTTGGATTTGAATTAAAGGGGCCAATTAAGGAAAATTAACCTCAATTAATTAATAAAGCCCTAGATTAGTGTGAAAGTGTAAAGATGCACTTTACAACACCCTAAATAAGGAAAAATTAAGTCCATTTAGTTTAAAAGGGCCCTAAACTTAATGTGAATGTGTAGAACACATTACGACACTAAATCAAGGCATAATTAAGCTCATTTTTAATATTAATTTTTCCAAATTAGGTGAAAAAAGGATACTTTTTCCCTTACTACACATATACAACCCTCTCATCATGAATGGGGATCCTCATAATCCTCCAAAAATCCTCAAGAGTAATCATCATCTCACTAGTCGATAATACAAACTCACATCATTGGCTATACTGTCTCTTGACTAGGGAAGACATCATAGCCCTATGTGCTTGAATCTCGGGCATATCAGTAGTGTGCCATAACCCAACTACCTAGCTCATCCAAATTTGTACTCATATGTATTATCATGGGATGACACTCCCTAGACATAATAGGCTCTAGTACAACCTACACGAATAGTGCATGCACTGTTAATTAGAGTGCAAAATAGATATTCCTAAGAAACCTAGCTTTAACATCAAATGTGCTAAATCCCTAAAAAACAATTGCAGCCCAAATTTTCACTTGTGACTTAGTTTATCAAATACACCAAACCAATATTAGACACTCTAAACTAGTCATCAAAAGTCCTAAAACAATTGCAACCCAAAAATCATTTGTGACCTAAACATCAAATGTGCCAATTAACTTATCAAATGTGTTAATGCGCATCAAAAATATCATTTTGGGCCTTAATTGCATAATTTCTTAATTTGACACATTTGATTCCACCTACTTTACCTAACATTAGTTGCACCTAAGGATCAACCTAGGGACCTAAGGGTTAGATACATACTGTTGTAGGTGACACAGGTGGCCGTTGGAACTAACAAGAATGGTTTGCATGATGGTTGCTCCTCAGAATACCCATCATCTCACCAAGTACTTTGTGCTCTAGAGACTTTGAAAACTTTGCATTTAAAAGCTAGGAGAGTGCAAATGAGGTAAAAATGACCCCCCTATGCCTATATATCACCACCCAAACGCTAATTCCTCACCCCTACCCCCCAACCACAATCCATTTTCTTTCATTTTCTATCACCAATAATAATTGAATTATTTTAACTATTTAATTAATTTATCAAATTTTCCCTCTTCACATTAATTAAATATTTTTTTAGTTATTTAATTAATTTTTTAATATCTTCCACCCACATTAATTAAATCATTTTTAATTATTTAATTAATTCATTCATGCATTCTTCTCATCCACTATAATTAAATAGTTTTAATTATTTTATTAGCTAGTATTTTCTCTAAAATTAGATAAACTAGTTTAATTTATTTAATTTAATTTTTCTATCTTTATTTCTTCTAAATAAAATAAAATAAATATTTTATTTATTTCCTAATTATATCTTCATCTCCTGCACATGAAATTAAATAAACTTATTTAATTAATTCTATTAATATTCTTTTATCTCCTAATTTAGTGAGTTGACTAAAAAAGTAACATCAATTCACTCTCACTCACTCTTACTTCACTCATCCATTCAACCACTTAACTCATCATTCAAGCCCTTCATCTTGATACATGTCACTTGCACATTCATCATGATCTCTTAATTGATCTCATCCATTGATCTTCCAAATCATCCTCCACCATTGATCATGTATCAGGTGAAATCTATAAATCACCCACCCTTTCAAACTATCAAATCCTCGACAATTATCATTTTGATATATCATTACATCCATATTTCTATTACAAGTTATGCTTATTTTTTGAAGAGCAATCCACATCCTTTATTGCAACATTACAATCAAGTACAATAGAGTAAGGGATAGGCATGTTGTGGAGGTAAATAAGTTGGTTTATTTGATTTGATTTGATTTTTAAGTGCATGCCCTCTCGTCGAAGTAGTCATTTTTAGATTTATTAATTTAATACTCACAGATACATAATACCTTTTAGGTCTAGCCAAATCATATCTATCAATATTGATATCCACATTAACATTATAGTAAAGGTCACAATTTTTTTAGAGGGGTAAACTCTTTTGATTTGGAGCTATGAACCAGTGAGGTCACAAATGGGGGACCTCATCCCCAACATAAACACTCAATAATAACGCCTTAGTGGGGTTTGAACCTTGGTGGAAAGAACAATAACACCACATTTGAAACATCACACTATGCCAATATTGACATAGTAAAGGTCACTATTAGGGGAATTGCTATCCATATTTTTTGAATCTTTACCCAATTTAGGATAATTCATTCTTAGATGACCATCATTTTTATAGAAAAATATTTAAGCTACCTAACCCTTTAAATTTACAAGTTAAAACACAACCATGGATAACAATTGAAATACATTCAAGAAAGCATATAGAAAATTTCAATAAAATTAATAGTCTAGCATCTATATGTGGCAATGAAAACCTAGTATCTTCCATTTTAATGACTTCTCCTAAATATTTCAACACTGGAGGAAAAATAAATCATATATGTGAAGGAGCATAAAAAATTTCAATCTACTTTAGAGATGACAATAATATAATATTACTGAGGTTCATAATAGGGTCCTACACAAAGGCTCTAAACATGGAACAACCCAAATTCCTAAATTTTTTGTAAATAACCCTCTTTTACACTTTGTTATTCTTAAAACAAAAAAAATAAAACCTTTTGAAGCATTGTACAAAATATTACATAAATACCAAGCTTTGTGCCCCACATAGAGGCAATCAAGTTATCAAATATCTTCTATGATGTCCAAATGCATATAAGATAATGAAAACAAAGAGAATACCAACCAACTTTAGCTTGTTTTCTTCCTTCTCAATCATAGACACCATAGGTTCTTTAGGGGTCAAGTACAATATAGAAGAATGGTCACCTTAGTAACTTTTTTCTTGCTCCTATTCTTGATTGGACCCTCCATGAAACTACAATAAATTCTACACCTAGACAAACCCCCACACTTTCCTTACTAACCATATATTATTTAATTTTTTAGAACCACTATTGCATCCCAAAGGTTTATTAACTTCACTACCAACCTCAAAATTTAGATTGAAAATTATATACATTTAAAGTTTTGTACTACCACTCTTCTCTTTAGGCATCCCATCAATTCTTTATGAGAGCATACCAAATTATTAACACCAAAGAGACAAGGGTAAGAAAATAAGTTGAAATGACACCACAAAAAAACCCTCAAGAAACAAGCACCGAGACACTAAATAAAAAATTCAAATAAAATAATCTCAAAGCACAACGTACATTCCCAAACTAATAACACAAATAACTACAAGCATAATAAAAACCCACATAGGTAGCAAAGATGGCTTGGGTCATGGGTTTTCTCCCAATTGGTTTCGGGTTCGACTTTGAGGCTCAGGCTTACCCGATGCATGTGGTTTGCAGGTGATTGCATGCATCCCGAGAGGTTTAGTATCACCTCAGCTCACTCCTCCCAGACCCCAACTTAGAAAAAAGTAAGACCAAGACAAGGTCGGTTGGGCCGTTGGGCTAGGTCATGGGGATACCTCTAGCACAAAAAAAAAAGAAAAACTACAAGCATAATAAAGCAAAAAAAAGCATTGGAACCAAGAAGCCAAAAGAAGAAAAATGAAGGATGACTCTTTGTCTCCGAGACCAAAGCTTTGTCCTCTTGCTTCCCCCCAATTCTAATTGGAAAAGTATTATTTCTTAACTAGTTGACAAAATTAAAAATAATAAATATCAGTTATAATTATAAATATTCAATTGTTATAAATACATTTCAAAGTTTGAAGTATTATAGAGGGTACAATTGCCATGTCATGAATCTAAGGAAAAACCCAAAAAATATTATACACTAAAGTACCAAGCATCACATGAAATATCATAGTAAGTTTAATATGTCCCAAAGTAATAGGCAAAGTAACACAACCTAGAGATTCGTGATTTGTACTATCAAAACCTTTTATGGTGACCCAAACTTTGGTAAACTAGAGAAATCAATCTTAATTACATCTAAAAGTTATTTACTGCATATGTTTAAAGGGGATCAATTTTCCACTAGAGCAAACTTGACCTAAATAGCCCCATATTCAACCATAATGTATAATGGTTGATGTTAGTGATATTTAGAGGAGGAAGCTCACTGGGCATAAATATATTATTAGATAGATATTCTCATAAATATGATTAAGAATAGTAATAACCTCCTTTGGAGTAACATTAGGTGGGAGAGTGATTCAATAAAGATTGTTTAAAAATATCCCTATATTTTTTAGGTGAATGCATTAGATTTCAAAGATAAATGTGTATTAAAGCACCCTTAAGTTGATCAATCAAGTATCATTAAGCAATGTTCTAATGTGTATGGTAAATATGTAGCATATCATGAAAAGTAGGCACATTTTCAAGATGGATGATTTGGTATGAAAGATAAGGCATGAAGATGCACAAACCTTATGAATAGTGGAGGTAGAGTGAGGACAAGCATTGAAAGATAGATCATGAAGAGGCTCAACTAAGTCCACACTATCCCTAAACACAATATTATAGGGGAAATGGGCAATAAAATTAATTTTCCAAATCCATAGATAAACAATAAATAAGCAAGATGAATTGAACCATTGTAAGGCTCTACCATTCAAATGAAATCTAAACTCACTAATCAATAAGCTACTATCATCTAAAAAATCATAATTGGAAACAATGATTTAAGAGGCAATAATGGAACCTTCAAAATTAGCATGTAATAACTCCTTACTAAGAGAAATAATATCATGATAATGAGTAAGAAGGTAATGAAGTATCAAAATATATGTGAGACAAGTGAGTGTATATCATAATATAATCTATTATCATGTTGTGTGTCACTAGGTGCAATACTATGTTGATTACCATGAGATGTACAAGAACAATCATCACATATCATATCGTCCTAGATTGTGTGGATAAGTAAGGAAAAATCTCTTAAAATAGAAGGAAAAAAATGGAAATTTTCATGAAAGATGATAAGGTAGATATATATGAAAACAACTCCCTCATGGAACCTAAAATATCATAAATGTGGAAGAAAGGTGTCATATCATCAAGGTTCAAAGGATAGGAATCAATAAAGCTTGAGAACACCTTATAATTATTTCTATAAGTATGAAGATAATCTAAGAATAGATAAATATTAGAATCCATGATAAATTATCTATCAATGAAGCACAAGCTAATTAGGTGGGACATATAATTGCAATAAATATAAATTTAAATGCAAGGGTTGGAGGTACTTAGCTCTAGAATCAATGATGTAGAAACATTGTCGATATCATGTTAAATCCATTCTCCATTGTCAAGAAACCTAAGATCTTGGTTTGATGATTGTATCAAGATCTATGTTGTCTAAGAATTTCTTGTGGTTAAATCCCAAGTGTTGTAGGGTCAATCCCAAGTAGTGTGGACTTGATGTAATGTGTAAATTTGTAGTATGCCACATGAAAACAATCTAAAAAATTATGCTTTAGTAGACATGGTTTCCTTCACTTTGCATTAGTTGAATGCGTTAAGGTGGTGTATAGGGAAATTATTGGGGAGAATTTTGACTCAATATATGATCATGCTCACTTAGGTCAATTGCCATGCTAAGGAAAATTAATGGTAATGAGGAATATTAAAGACATCAATCACCAACATGTAGATGTGATTCTTTTGTCCATTTATAAATTCAAAGTGTGCTCAAACATTCTTTTTATTCTCAAATCTAACATATGAATTAATGACACATTAAATATCTTTAAATTCCATTACATAGCAACATGTTGAACAAATGTATGATAAATCAGCTCACAATGACCAATAGAAAGGGGCAAAAAATTTAAATATTTAAATTTTTGGTTCAATATTGTGTACTTTAGGATTGAATTAGGTCAATCTCATACCACACATAAACGACCTCAAGGGTAAAATGATCATTTCAAGGAATAGTGTAAATGTACATAAGTGCGTGCAAATGGAGATGGTTAAATTGTGAGTAACTAATGAGTATATGAAGATAACTATAAATGATGCTAGAGTAAATACAAATAAAAATTAAACTATGAATCAAACCTAATATAAGTGTAACGCCTTGCCACGCAACCCTAGGGGAAGTTGCAATTTACTACACAAACGAACTAATTTTTTTTTTGAAAAAGAACAATTAACATGCAAGTTAACTAACCAATTTCCAACAAATCCCCTAAGGTTACGAGACTGAGTTACTTAAACCCACACAAGAAACATGAATTAAATTCATAACATTTAATTACTTAACAATTAAGTTCACATACATTCCATACATAATAATTTACATCAAAGAATAATAAATACCACATGATTTCAAATAACCATTAATTTACAATTAGATTACAATGCTCATTCCCCGAATGAGATAAATCCAATAATCATGATTACATATTACAAATTCCACCTCGATAACAAATGAGAGGTAATAAAATACAAGATCAACTGAAAGGATAAAGCATGACATGATACTGGATTCCACGAGCTCTCCAACTGGAAATCTCGTCCACACAAACAAGAAGACAACCCAACGGATTAAGGTGCACGTTCCACCCAACCATGTGATACCCGAAGGCTCACCCCCCGTGCTAGGAGATAGTAACAAGGAATCCAACACAAGAACATCTACCTCAAGACACAGGCTATTACACAACTGAACTGAAAAGGATACAAGTACAACAACACTTAACACAAAGGTTACAATGCTTCCAGAGAACAAGGTTCATGAACATCATTTGTACACCACACAATAACTGACTGACTGCTGACGTAGGTAGAGTGTCATACATAAATTGCCATGAGTTACCCTAGCTCAACCTTCCTAGGCTACCGGACCCCCATCTTGGGTTACCCTGGCTTTCCTCTATTGGCCGCCAGACCCTCATGCAAACTATGCGTCTCATCTCATCTCAAGTCTTAACAAACGCAAGCTTCAAGAGAGAGGCATTCATTATCTTTATTAGTGTGAAAGTTCCCCATTAATTCTTTTAGATTATCACTTGATTAAACCCTAGGTGAGTTACTCTGACGCCCCTTTGTCTGTCGGACCCCCACAAAGAGCCACTCTCCTATCGACAACACACATGGTGAAACCACAATTGGGTAACTAGAAAAGATGACCTCTCCAATCCAAGGAGGTAACAAATAAAGGGAACCCACTCCAAACACTGGAGGTAACGAAGATACAAAATCACTCCTTCCCAAGGAGGCACAAATCCCAAGACAATCCAAAGGTTGACTATCATAATGACAACCCATACAATTAAATGAAACCCTATCCGGAAGACTTCGTGACATCTACTCAATTTGCATAACATCAAGAATGATCAAACATAGCTAGCAACCACTTCAGATAATATAAATAAACTAACGTTCGGGTTTCCTAAACCCAAGTCAAGCACTGGTATAGTACAAGAATTCAATTTAAATAATTAGCATTATTCGTTCATACACACAATAAAACAAATCACTTGACACCATTGAGAAATTTAAATTTAATATCTTAATTCTATTTGCTCATTCATAAATAAGAATTAAAATCATCTTTATAAATAAAGCCATTTGCTTCCAATGTCCCCTTTAAATAAATCAACTTTTACTTCTATTACATAACAATAATCATCTTGAAATAACCTATTTTTAAATATAATCATATTATAAATATACATATAAATATATATACTTAATGTATATACACACATATATATATGTTGAATATATAATTATTGATTAAATATATTAATATTTTAAAATCAACCAATTTAAAATTCCATATTACAAATTATTTAAAAACAAAAACTAATAAATACATTTTATATATATATAAACAAAATATATACCTATTATATATATATATATACAAATAAATATAAAAACAAATCTTATTTTAAATAATATTATTATATATATACATATAATATATATATATATTATATATAAATAATTTGAAATTATCATATATAATATATATATATATATATATATATATATATATATATTATATTATACATATAATATATTATAAATAAAATAAAATTTAAAAAACAATAACAAATTTTTTAAAACAAAGAAAAAGAACCAAGGCTGTTGCGCAGCTCTTACACAGGGGACGCAACCCCTGTGGTTGCTGCTACGCAGCCCCTCCCCAACCATGGGGAGCGCTGCACAGCCAGCGCCTCCATGGATGGGGGGTGGCTGTGGGCAGCGCCCAACCCCATACAATAAAATTTTTATTTTTATTTTAATTTTATTAAATTTAAAACTAAAAAAAAACTACTCCCCTGCTACAGGAAAACAAACCAGAACAGAACAAGACCCAAAGCTTTTACATTTTTATTTTATTTTTTAAATTTCACAAAGCTTCCTCACAGAAAGAACATTAATTTCCAATCATAAATAGTATATGTATCTATATATACTTCCCATCTATATATATATTTATATTTTTCCATTTTATACACAGATCGGGCAATTTTCTTGAGGAGAAAATTGAGAAGAAGGATTATGAACACAATATCATGGTATAAAATTATGGGTTTTCCTCAAAATGAACAGGGAAGTTTAAACTCTTCATTTGATCCCTTACAAATTCTATTGCCAGTTTAAAAACAAATTCTCATGGGTTTGCATTCAATTAAACCATATTTTTAAAGATTTTACCAACAGCATAATGAAAATTTGAAACTTATTTCCAAAAAGAAAAACAGAAATGAAGGAGGAACCTGGTTTTTTCTCCACAAATAGCAGGATTCAAATGGTGTTTTTAGATCTCTTTCCACCCACCAAGAAATCCCCTTGCTTCTTCAAGATTCCAAGAACAAAAAAGCCAAATCTTTACTCGTCCTTTCTTCCACCATTTCCAAAATTAAAAAAAACCAAAATGAAATAGCCAATGCTCCAAATAGAGTTTCCCCAATTTGGTCAAACCCCTAAAATATCCCCACCCACTAAATTTATTGCAAAATTTGAAGGATATTTCCAATTTTAAATTTAAAACAAATTTCTAATTTCTAATTCAAATCTCATACATTTTTCAAAATTCTTTAAAACAAAAGAATACAAATTTTGCACAGAATTTACTTTATCAAAAAATTTCAAAAGTGAAATTAAAAACACATTTTCATTTTTATTTTATTTTTTATTTTAATTTAACTCTAACTATCCAAACATGATTTTTACTTTTATTTTACTTAAATCTTAATATACCATAATGCCAAAACAACTATCTCATTTAATATATCACCATTAATCTAATTAATCAATAACTAAATCTAATTTTATTAATTAAATCAAATTAATCAATAAAATGAATAACAATTCAACATTTCAACTAGATACATTTAATCATAAATTTAACTACGCAAGCCATTTAATAACCTTTATAATTTGAAATTAAATAAATACTCACGGTGAAATGGACCAAATTAAAACAACTAAACCTGACGACAACCCGACAACACACTATGACTAGGGTGACGACTTGGCACGGAAAACCTAGTTACTATCTCCCAATTGATTTTCTTTGGTCAATGGACACGCTCAAACCTGTGAACCAGGTGGAGTCGATGTCATGTACCTGTCAACCTGCGAACAAAGAATACATCGAACATGCATATATATATAAAATGATCAAACACACCGTGAAGAGGAAATCTCAAAATTGTAGGGCACTCGCAAGCGAGTGATACAATCTCGTCCCCTTCACCAATACACAATTACTAACTGACAATTCTAACATAAATGATATGATCAACAACATAAAACATCGTTAAATCAAATATCTTCTCAGTTAATCCAAAACATGCCATAAAGATAACATCAGAATAAAATAACATCACATTAAAATATTACATACGCATCGCTTAATAGATAGCGGTCAAAAGTAACCAAGTTCCTAAGTCAAATCATAATCAGACACAACATAACAGGGAAGAACATTGCCGAACAAAAGAGCCAAAGCGAAGGGGTGTTACAATAAGAATGTGTCATGTGATAAGTAGGAGGTATTTCCCATAGCATGTCAAATTGTGATATTGCTATTAGAATTCAACTGTGTAGTTTTACGAGTCTAACTCATTGACCCATGTTTTATGAGTAGTGGTTCACAAGAACCCATCTCTCATGATAATGAATGGTCCACTTGGCACTCATTGCATCTAGGTGATGCTCACAGAGGTGAAGCATTGGGCCTTCCCGAGAGGTCACCCATCCCAGTACTAATTCAACTCAAGCACACTTAACCACAAAGTTTTCCCCAAGGTTAAACCCACTTAGCTTGCAACCCCATTTGCAAAACCTTCAGCAAGTGTTGTGCCTTATGAACCATTCATTATAGAGCCCCTTTAGCTCATCAATTGATAAATATGAGGTACTTTCCACAGCATGTCAAATTGTGATATTGCTATTAGAAATCAACGGTACAGTTTTACGAGTCAAATCATAACATAAATATGTAAAATTCCTCATTAAAAATATTAGTACTCTTATATTTTATTATAAATTGAAAATTTGACCCATATATTCAATTGAACAATTTAAACCTTTTTATCATGAAATAAAAATATATTTTTTTGCTAAGGATGATATCATGTATATGTAATGGAGAAGACAGGGTGTTGTAGTGCATTGTAAGACATCAACATCCACACTAATTTTGTTTTTATTATGTTAAAAACACTTTCGGTTTTATGTTAATAAAACACTTTCGGTGGAAATTTCATTGCTCTCCTTCATATTTTGACTTAATGCAAAAGGGCGGTTTGGCGGTTTGACATTATATCACGTTTTTTCATAGTCAATTTTGAGATTATTTTGACGAGAGTAATTTTAGTAATAATTTGTCAATAATCGTAGGTTAGTTTGTCTTACAATAAATTTTTAGTAGGAGTTTTGGATTTATTTTCAAGGAAATAAAATCTATTTTTTAAAAATAATTTAAGGTAAAGTAAAAAATTTAAAATTAATATAGATATTTTGAATGTGTTTATTTTTAAAATGGTGATATATCATTTATTTTATTTATTTAAAGATTATTTTACTTTAAGTTAAATTATTAATTTAAAAATATTTTTATAATTTTTTATTTTTATTTTAAAATAATATATATATTAAAATTATTAACTTAAATCAACAAATCTTATTATAACTATTAATAAAGTACATAAATGCAATCTTATTTTTAAAAAGTAAAATATTGTGAGATTTTGGAGGCTTTTATTTTTATATAAAGAATGATTTTTTAAATTTAAATATTATTTTATTTTATTTAATTAATAATTATTTTATTAATTTATAATTATTTTAATTTATTTACATTGCTTATTTTTTCATGATTTTTATAATTAAACTTTTTAATTTGTATTTTATTTTATTTGTTTTGTGCTATTTATTTATTTCTTGTTTTTTAATTTTATTTATTTTTTATATTTTATTTGCTTTGTCTTATTATTTATTTTAATTACTTAAAAGTTATTTTAATTGATTTTAAAATTATTTAAGAATTTATTTTATTTTATTTAAACTACACTAAATGGGTTCTATTCTTCATATTGATTTTTAATGTATAAAAGTTTAAAATACTTAATACAAACCTTAAAAGTCACTTTCATTTCAAGTATTTTCATTTCTAATATTAACCTAAGTCGAGATCATTGTTAGACTGGGATTTGTAATTTGATTTTAATTTTCAATTGTATTTAATTGGGAAGGCTTACTACTAGAAAATTATTTTATTACTTCTATTTTTTTGTATCAATAGCTGCATTGAGTTGTGCAACTTGTCACCAACAAGCATTTTCTATAATAATCAAACTAACCCCTTTCAATGTATGCTCACCTTGCCACTACATTGCACTCAATTTTATTTGAACACATTCATCTTAAATGCATACATAATACAATAGCAATATTTATATTTATAATTAAAGAGATCTATTATAGATGATTTTACTTATTATTAAGATAACTTCTTAGTAATGGGAAATCAAATCATACTAGTTACTAGAGCATCTTTTATGTGAACATTTATGTTGATTGAAGAAATCTAAAGCAATGTGCATGTTTCCAAAGGTATTTGATTTATGATACAAGTATATAACAAGATTGTACATGCTCAATATTTCTTAAGAAAGTGATGATGAATAACAACACATTAGAGAAGAATTACATGGTCCTCATGAATGTTGATTTGAATTTGATCAAAATTTGGAAAGTAAGCTGACAATAATTTTTCTTATCAGCCAACAATAGTGTTTTCTATTCACTTCAAGATGCAAGTGACCACTCCAAAAATGATGCTACTTTTTCTAGCTCTATCAAAAGCCTATAGTAAATAAATTAAGGAAAATGTCTCATTTAATAATGGAATCACCATTATAGCTGGAGAACCTCGATCCATTTTAGAGCTCAAGGCAGCCAAAAATCAACTTTGTGTTCAAGAGTTTGAAATTTGGTTATCAAACTTATCAATATCAAGGTCAATAATTCTTATCATCATGTTTGATGGCAAACATTTGTGACAATAAGTTAAGGGTAATCAAGTACAACAATTGATTTTCCCAGTATTTTATTAGCTTAGAAACATGAAAACATTTTTCTTTAGATACTTTTTCCCATGTCTCTTATCTCACATAATTTCCATTCTTGGTTTAAGAGGAATTTCCCCAAAATCAGCCTACTCTTAAAACAAAATTAAAAGCACATACCTTTATTATATCAGTAACTATGGGTAATGATGATGATGTATATACTCTGTCTCTTGTATTTCTTGCCTAACCATAAGACAACTAGTATTCATGTGAGTAAACAATATAGTAGGCATATTACTACATCCATGGATAATATTCAAAGCAAGCATTCATGTTCATAGCCAAATCAATACATTGTAAAGAGAAATATAGTAGGATTAATGATATTTAGGGGCAATTTGGTCAGTGATCAAATGTGGTGATCAAGTGCATCAAAGGAAACATCTTTGAAAAATAGTAATAGTTCAATGTTTTTTATCAGGAGAGAAGAAAGCATGCATAATTCATCAGCATTGAAAGATGTAAAATTAATGGGTAAATCTGTAAGAAAGCGAATACAACTCACTTCTACCTAGCAATAGAGAAGAAAGCACACATAATCGGAAATAATCGTCGGTGTCAACAATTGAAAAATGCTAAAATCAATGGGTAAATCTGCAAGAAAGCGGGTACAACTCACTTCTACATAGTAGCAAGAAGAAAGCACACATAGTTGGAAACAATTATCAGCATCAACAATTGAACGATGCTAAAATTAATGGGTAAATTTACAAGAAAGCGGGTACAACTCACTTCTATGTAGTAGTAGAGAAGAAAGCACGCATGATTGGAAACAATTGATAGCATCAACAATTGAAAGATGCTAAAATTAATGGGTAAATCTACAAGAAAGTGAGCACAACTCACTTCTACATAGCAGTAGAGAAGAAAGCATGCATAATTGGAAACAATTGTCGGCATCAACAATTGAAAGATGCTAAAATTAATGGATAAATCTACAAAAAAGCGGGTACAACTCACTTCTATGTAGTAGTAGAGAAGAAAGAATGCATAATTGGAAACAATTGTCAGCATCATAATTGAAAGATGCTAAAATTAATGGGTAAATTTACAAGAAAGCGGGTACAATTCACTTCTACGTAGTAGCAGAGAAGAAAGCGTGCATAATTGGAAACAATTGTTGGCATCAACAATTGAAAGATGTTGAAATTAATGGGCAAGTCTGCAAGAAAGAGGGTACAACTCACTTCTACGTAGCAGCAGAGAAGAAAGCACGAATAATTGGAAACAATTGAAAGATGCTAAAATTAATGGGTAAATCTACAAGAAAGTAGGCACAACTCACTTCTACATAGCATAGAGAAGAAAGCACGCATAATTGGAAATAATTATTGGCATCAACAACTAAAAGATGCTAAAATTAATAGGTAAATCTGAAAGAAAGTAGGTACAACTCACTTCGTTGGCATGTTGATTGCATAGATCAAATGGAAGTCGTGAATGGAAAGATAATTGACTCAAAATGGTTTACCAATGGTTCTAAATGGTTTTATGACTATTTAAAGATGGTTTTCCAACATGAGATAGGTTTTCACTTGCAAGTCCAAAGGAGAAGCCTAATAAAAATACTTTAATTTAATTATATTCTCATTTTACTTATGACAATTCTAATAAAGAAAAAAATAAAACTAATATAGATATTTTAAATATACTTATTTTAAAATGTTAATATATCAATTATTTTATTTATTTAAAGGTTATTTTACTTTAAGTTAAATTATTAATTTTAAAGACATTTATATTAATATCTTTCTATTTTTAAATAATATATATTTTAAAATTTATTAATTTAAATTTACAAATTCTATCATAGTTATTAAGGAAGTATATAAGTACAAATCTTATTTTCAAAAAGTAAAATATTTCAATTTAAACTCTAACTTATAATAGTAATATAATAAATAAAAATACTTTAATTTAATTATATTATCATTTTACTTATGACAATTCTAAATATTTTTATTTTATTTCTTTCTAATGAGTGGTGGTATAATTTTATATTATAGAAAAAAAAATATATAATAATTATTCATAGAAAAAAATGGGTGTAATGGATCACACTCTAAAGTCAAAGTTAAAAACAAAACACCAAAAAGTTGTCAAACCACTAAGTTTCCAAGGCTATATGAGTGGAAGAAGGGAGGATTCTTGTTAAGAGGAGGTCCCCAACTATCCAAGATAGTGTGACCATTAGAATGGGCTCCTAACCCATAATGGTATGATCTTTGTATTTATCCTCTTCTTGAATAGGATCAAGACACTTAGTGGAATTTACAAGGTACAAGCATGGAAATATCCCACTATCAAGCTACCTAGTATGACCACACTAAGAAGTGGAAGAATATCCACATGGCAAGGGCGACTAACCATGACATCTATGGTGGGGAGAGCCATGTGAGTTATGTTTGGAGTTATGGTTACAATCACAATGGTGCATGTTTGGAAGAAAGGAATCCCTTCTAGAAAGATAAGACAACACATAAGGAACTATCCAAGGGGCATCAACCCAATGCATAATGAGACTCTACAAGCAGGAAACTTCTAAATCCACTTTATTAGCCTAGAAATGTATCTTTAACATGACATCTAAGAATATAATAGCTTTAATATACACAAAAATTCTTCTCCAAAACAAAATTTGAGAAGACAATAAAATTCTTATCTTTTCAAATAGAGAAAAAATGCCATTATGAAAGCATGCCAAATTTGAGTAAAACTCACTAGCATTTGAGGCTAGTCTGCTAAAAAGATAATATGCTAGGAAAAGAAATTTGGTTTGAAGGGCTTAAAGAAATCATGAACCCATTTCCAGTGTAGGCTCATAGGAAAAACATATACAAATGATTGAGAGTTTTCATATGGCCACAAAAGGACAGAGGAATAAAAACTCTCAAGTGGATAAGATAAGATACAATGGGGAAACCCTAGTATAGAAGACACCGAGAAAAATGAGCTAGCTTAGGATCTATAAGAGTGGGACAAACTATTTGAAACATGTGGTGTCATTGAGAAGTAATTGTATAAAAATATTCCACCCTACATTGACCTTCAAAACCATTAGAAAATAGGGAGAAAACCAAGAATATCTCTTAAATGGTCTGTAATTCTTGAAAGGATTATCTAGATAATATTTATAATCCTTCCACCATGGCTCAATGTAGTAGATTGTAACCTTATGAATCATATTAGGAGGAACTAATTTCAAAATGGTGTTGGAAGACTCCAAATCCTAGTTAGCAAGCCTATATTTGGCTTTGACTTGAGACCAAGAAAGCCAATTTTAGTAGTTTTGGAAAAAAAGGTTTGAAATGGTACAATCCCATGTTTGTACATACTTAAACCACAAATCTAGGGAACTTTGGCAAGTAATCATGTGAGGCCACCAAATAGATTTTTGGTTGATAGAAAGTCTAGTTCTAAATATATTCTTATTCCAAAAAAGCCACAATTTGATAAATTCTCGTGCATGCCAGATACTTTTGGAAACAAAAGTGCCTTGAATTTGCATTGGTTCCTACATGATGAGTATTTTGTGAAATATCAAGCCACACTAAGCTTTATGTCCGTAGTGGACTCCAAAAGCAATACAATGTTGACTGAGAATTTTCTAGGCTTCATTACCTTCCAAGGCCCAAATAATCCACTCAACTCACAAAGCCAACTCCTATTTGTAGGTAAGTTAAGACCACTAGAGTCACAAGGAAGATAATAGGATTCCAAAACAACTCTATGAAATCATTTTCCTTGCTCTAAAGAGGCCCAGAGAAAATATTTGATCGTTCCAAATTCTAATAAGAGGCTTTGGAAGGGGCCCAATAAGAAGAGTGGTAAACATGAGTAGCAATGAACACTTTGGAGAAAATATGAAACTTCCCAGCAAGGAAAAGAGGTTTGGTTACCCATAAGTGCAATTTGTCTTTCATTTTTTTCCCCCCTCTACTCAAGTAGGCCAAGTCCATGGTGAATCAAGGTAAATATAAGAAAATAATAGAAATAACTTTTTATTTATTTATCTGTTTTTAATTGGATAGTTCAAACCTATGATAAGTTTCTATTTTTAAATTTGTGTTTACAAGAAGAAAGAAAATGGTGGCAAGGATGTTTGTATTTCATATATTTATATTTATATTTGTTTTGTTTTATTTTGAAGTGATTTATTTTATATTTAAAATGGAAATTTTCCCTATAGAAAGAGTAGTGACCATTACGGGTTGTGACACCTATAAGTCATGGCTATGGTTGCAGCCAATAGGGGTTGCAGGCCCTTTGTTGTGTTATGACTTCTTGAGCTATGGTATTTTTCTTTATTTTATTAAATGCTAGTTAATTTTAGAGTTTTATTTTTAAAAATATATAATTTCTTTTGGTTTTTATGTACATAGTCCAAACATGATGCTTCGACATTTTGTGCCTTACTGCAACTATGGAATGCCTCTTTCCATAATAAGTAATTAGTTTTAAAGATTCAAAATAGAAATAGAAATATAGTTATATTTTTTGATATGATAAATAAGGTTAATTTAGTTTTAAGTGTGGTGTAGGTATATTTTGTTGAAGATTTTCTATTTTTTATCTAAATAATATTCTATGAATAGATTTGACATTGTTGCACCCAATGGATTAAAGAGTGAACTATTCTCTATTCTTACTTGAATCCATGTATGTGAAATTGATCCTTATACCTGTGAAAATGAACCATTTCGTTGGATTCAATCTACGTGTGTGTGTAACTGAATTATGTACTTATAAATGGATGAAATCTATTTATCTTATTATTTGGAACCTATCTACAAACAAAACAATGTTGATGAACACTTTTGGGAGTTTTCTAAGGATCTTTTTTCTCAAACTTGTAGATTTATATTTAATGGGTTTGGAACAAAGGTCAAAGACACATAAAACTATTCAATATGCCCTAATCTATCACTAAATGAAAATGTTGATTTAAGTTGATGGTGCTCTCTAATGATGATTTAAGTATTCAAACATGAGTTGATTGAAAATGGTATCTAGATGGATAAAAGTGAATTAGGGTTTTCCCTTTTATAGAAAAATTGACTTGACTTGACAAAATAAACTCAAGTCTTTACCAATTCAATATTTGGTTCTTAAAAAACTACTATACAAAACAAGCCAATCACTCAAGATTTTTTTTTTGTAGAAGAATAGAGCTTTGTATCAAGGAATTGATGTGTCATAAATCAGTTACCTAGTGCACAACATTGGTTTTACCACTACCCCCACGAATTTAGAGGACTGTAACATTATTGTGCATAAGCTTAGGTGTAGTAGGATAATATTTGTATTTATATTTCCTAGATACATTAGAAGTTGAATAGACATATAAAAGATGCACTGAATAATCATTTTCATATTGATAAGTGTGTATATTTTGATTAAATAGAATATATTTTTTATTAAATATTTTTTAGTTGTCTAATTTCTATCCAATTTATTTGTCAATCATTTACGAGTTTCATTCCTAGGCTTGATAGAATTCTCTAGGAAATACATGGGATTTCTGCAAAGTTCAAAGAGTCTCTTATTAAGAACTAGATATAATATAAAATCAAGGTATTGATGATGGATAATGGTGGAGATTACTACTTTGCAGATGTTTAATATTTAATAAAAAAGTATGGTAAATTATAAGGAAAAATATGACTCCATACACCCCTTGACATAATGAAGTAAAAAACAAGATAAAATGGATTAAGTTTTTCATTGAATATTTTTCTAGTTGTCTAATTTTGATCCTCTACATATTTCAATCCTTTATGCATTTCATTCCTAGAACTAATATATTTCTCTATGAAAAACATGGGTTTTCTTCCATAAGAGCAAATCTAAAGTTTTCTCAAAGTTTAAAGAGTATAAAACTTTTATTGAGAACTACATAGAAAATAAAAAATCAAGCCATTATTGATGGACAATTGTGGAGATTATTGCTCTAAAAATAAAATCAAGCCATTGTTTGATCTTTTGTTAAAAGTGTGGTAGTGCAAGGAAAAAGACGAATCCATACACCCCTTGATATAATGAAGTAAAAAAGTATCCAAAAAGGAATTGAGGGAGAAAATTAGGAGTATTCTCATTAGTGCCAATTTGGATCAAAATTTTGGGCAAAAATTGTCGACATAACTTGTTACCTTATTAGTAGATCTCCAACATCATTTTTTGTGGAAAAAACCCCTAAGGAGACTTGGTTGAGAAAGAAACATTCATTCTAGCGTATCAAAAATTTTGGTTGTGAGGCATGTGTAGATGTTCCCAAGGAGAAGACATACAAATTGGAATTCAAAGTGGAGAAATGTATATTCATCAAGTATAGTGATGGTGTCAATGAATACACACTTTGGAAACCTGAGACTAGAAAGATAATGTATAGTAAAAATGTGATATTTAGGAAGACCTTATCTTCTACTAAATCCTTGCAACCTAAAGACGAGAATAAGCAACTGGTGCAATCAAGGATAAACACCAAGGCCTCTACACCTAAGGTTGAATAAAAGGTTCGAGATGGACTTTATGAGGTTGAGTCAAAGAGTTCAAAGGAAGAATAAAAACTAAAAGCCCAACTCTTGAAGAAATTCTCAACAAAGAATGCAACTTGATAGGTATAGCCCATATTATTTTAGATGAGTTTTTTCTTTGTCTATTAATGATGGTGATCATAGAACTATGAGGAGGAAATGAATTCTATAAGAAAGAATTCATGGAAGTGTTGTTATATGGAGCCTAATTAGACTCAGAGGTTAAATTTTCCCCTTTTATCGATGCAGTTTCCCCCCAAATTATTCAATGGGGGTTTGGGGGCAGTGCCCCCAAGATGGGGTCAAGGGGTAGTGCCCCTTGCACACTCCCTGTTGCGATACAAGTTGGGGTCGAGGGGCAACGCCCCCGAAACCTCAAACAACTTTTATTATTTTATAAAGGAATTGGGAGTTATTTTTTCTATTGGCTGACATAAAAAACCCTATTTTGTAATCGACATAAGTCTTGATAAAATGGTTAAGGGTTAGGTTTTTCGTTGATATTGTATTATAGCATTTGCAGCGGTATTGAGTTGCAAGGATTGTTGGTTGTAATTGGTTCGATTTGTTGGATAATACTATTGGACTCTTTGTTGGTGGATGTAGCCCGAATTTGGGTGAACCATGTTAAAATTGTTTCTCGCTATTATTATTTCTGTGTATTTTTATTCCTCTGTTTAATCTTTATTTGCATTTAATTGATATCTTTTGCATGCAATTCCTAATAGGAAGAAGGCTATGGATGAAGAGATGACAATGTTAAAAAGGAACAACATGCTAGACTTGGTGAACCTTCCTAAGGACAAGAAAGATGTTGGATACAAATAGGTTTTCAAATATAAGGGCTATTCCCAAGTAGAGATAATTAATTTTAGTGACATCTTCTCTCATGTTGCACATTTGACATCTATCATATTCTTATTATCTATTATTTTGTTCAATCTTGAGGTTGTAAAATGGATTGAGGACAATTGTAACACGAGGATTCAGAAGAGGAGAGCTACATAACACAACTAGAGCACTTTATAGTGAAGGGTAAGGAAGACTTGGTATGCATATTGAAGAAGTCCCTTTATGGTCTAAAAAATTCCTCATATATATGGTATCAAGAGTTTGATTCATATGTTTTTAAGTTGGGTTATGCTAGAGCTAAGACAAATCATTTTGTTTACTTCAAACAAAATGATGATTAGTCTAATATTATGAAGAAGTCCCTTTATGGTCTAAAACATTCCTCACATATAATCTAGTTTGGATGTGATTAGGGCTCTTAAGATATATTTTTTTGTTCAATTTGATACAAATTACTTTGGGAAACTAATTTTATTATAGGTATGGAGATCATGAGAGATATATATAATAAAAAATGATCAATTAAGGGAAGTATGATAGTCAGATTGTGTAATTTTTTAAGATGAATGTAAACTAGGATAGTTTGATTTATGTCAAAATAAATATTTATGTCAATTAATGCCTCACAAAAACAATTGAGGTAGAGGACATGAGCCATGTCCGTTTTGCAACTATAGTTGGTAGCATCATGTACGCCATAGTCTACACCAAACTAGGTATTTCCCAAGAAATGAATGTCATAAGAATGTATATGTCAAACCCTAGCAAGGAGCATTATATTAGAATGAAGAGAGTGTTTAGATGTCTTTATGGCACTTCATAGTAATTTATTTACTAGCAAGGAGGATAGAATTTGAGCAAGTCAAGGACATACATGGATTTGTAGATTCTAATTGGGTTGGTGATGTGGATAGAAAATGGTCTATCAATGGATATGTTTTTATCCTATTTAGTGGTGCAATGAGGTTGATGAACAAAAGGTAGTTTCTGGTTGCTCTTTCAATGAAAAAGTTAAGAGTATATGGTAGCTACACATGCCTAAATGTAGGCATTTTTTATTTAATACTATGATTAGACATCAGATTGAAGTACAAAATAATGTTGATTTAGTATTCTAATAAGACTATCTTTAGCTTCAAAAATAAACCCTACCTTTCATGTAGGAACAAAGAACATTAATTTATAGTATCACTTTGTTCATGATATGATGGAGGACAAGAGGGTTTTGGTCAAGAAGGTGGACACATCTATGAATGTTTTCAATGCATTAATAAATTCTATGATCATAGAGAACTATAGATGGTATTAATTGGTTATAGGGGTTGACCCCTAACTTCTAATAGCATTGATTTAACCCCTCATGCAATGTATACAATGAGTTAAAAAAAATTGGGAAGGTGTTTTACACCTTGTATAAAAAATGCATTTTATCTTAGTGGGTTACTTAGGCATAGAGGGACATATTAGTTAATTGGTAACTTATAAATATATAAAATTAATCATTTATGTGGATTAAGACACCCCACTTGGATAAGTGCAATCTCACCATACTAGGAATTTTGTGTTGTGAAAATAGAGTGATTAAACTGGCTAAAGATGTGTTTAGGCACCTCACTCATATTGGGAAAGTTGGTTGAGATGTAGATATAGAAAAACTCACATTTTCTAGCAAGTGGTTGAGAAGGAAAAGAAACGACCTTATCATATCTCAAATCAAGCTAAATAGGGCATTAGAATTTGTGCCACCTTATTAAGATGTTAGCACATGGTTGTTAAGCCTCTTTCCTATATAACAAGCCTTGGGTAAGTGGATTGGGCATTCTCGATTAGCCTAATTTTGAAGCATTATAGGTTGAAAGTTGGAGACAACTAATGAATTATTTGAATGTTAGAAGATCACTTGCATAGAGTTGTGTTATTATTTTATCTCCTGAAAAATGAATCTCAAGGACATCCTAAGAGGAGTTAATCTCAAATTCATATTGTGATTTTCTTGCAACTAGTCTCACATTAAGACTCTCCTCTTGCTCAATTTTTCTCCTTCATGGGTTCTTCCAAGGTATATCTTATGTTATTTTCCTTTCAAGTATATTGTAAATTTAATTTTAAGTGCTAATACTCTTGAAATAATTTAAATCTAATCAACTAGCATAACTTTCCTCATTAGACTAATTAAGAAATTGTTGCATTTCAGTGTAATAATTCATTTCATCATGTGTATATGCAAGATGACAAAAAATGGATCATATGTTAAATTATCATTAAACATGTAGAAGAAAGCAACATGTGGATAAAAATCATTGAGAAACGTATTAATAGAAATACTAGAAATAATAAATATAAACATAGGAAACAAAGAGGAAATTGGAAAGGCAGTGTGAATAGGGAAAATGGAGCAAATTCATAGAACACATGCAAGAGAGAGATTGGAGTTGGTCCTAATACAATGGAAATATCATGATCACTCAATTAGAATCATTGTCATCCTTTCTCATTGGACAACACATGCATGTAGGAAGAAGTGGTAAGGAATGGAAAACAATAATAACTAAGGTGAAGAGAATACTATGTGTTTGAATCGACATGAAGGGTATTATTCCTTGATGCTTTGTATCACCCCCAAATACATATAGAGGAAACATACAAAGAGTGTAGACAACAAAAGGATACACATGAAGGTGCACAACATATGGTGGAAAATGGAATATATAATGGACCTAAATATTTGTGTCAACATGAAGATTTCACCATCTTGATGTTTTGCATCATCCCCAATCACTTAAGAAGAGAAGGTATTGACACGCAAAGAGGAAAGGGTTTAGTGAACATAAAGAGGAAACATGCATGACAAAGAATATCAAACATTGTCACCCACCATGTCTTAGCATAAACCCAAGGGTAACTTGCATCATCTACAATAGTGGGGGGAAATAACCACAAGAAATACATACAAAGTAGAAATAGAAAAATAAATCAAAAGAAAGAATAATATCAAGAAAACATTGGCTAATAACATCTACTTCAGGTCTCCTTTTGAAGCCTATGGTGGGTTTGAAGTGTGGTGTCTTTTCCCCTTTTGTGCATGTGCCTCCTACTAAGGCCTCTCCATCTTGTGTCCCCCTTGCGCATTCAACCCCTTCCACCCCTCCTCTCGTGTCTATCGCCTTTGTTGGGTTCAATAGTTACTCTTTGGTGGCCACATCTGGTCCTACCCGCCCTCCATGGGTGTTCCCTCTCCCCTGTGCAAAACCTTCCTCGATGGTGGTTGGTGGAGAGAATGTTGCTAAGAATGAGGGTTTTGCCAATGATAGGGATTGGTGTGTCAATTTTCCAACCTCTGGCCTCTTCCCAAACTACACCAATGGGTTTTGGATTCTTGGAGGCCCCTTGTGGCTAGTACAATTTAGCTCTTCCCTTGTGCTAAGGGTTTTTTCATTTCCCCCTTTGCTTCTTTTGAGGAACATTGTTCGGTGATGGTTCAAATTTGGGCTTAGGGTGAGAACTCTCTCACTCAAACCCTAGACTTCTTCCTTCAACCCCCTTATCAAACCACTTAGTGTGCATTTGGTGTGGGTTAGACTCATGAATCTTCCCCTCCAATTTTTGGAGGAGTCTTTTTATGAGGCCATTGGAAACTCTGTTGGTTGCTTTTTCAAGGTTGATGATTCTACTTCTTTTATGGGGCATTCAACCTTTGCTCGTATTCTGGTGGATATTGATATCTCTTTTCCTCTTCATGAGGATGTGGATTTTTAGGTTGGGGATTGGCCCTGATCTCAACCGCTCAATTATGAGGACCTTCTTTTCAAGTGTCATCATTGTTTCGCTACTAGTCGCCTAGCTTTGGCCTACTCTCTCCCGCGTTGAAGTTGGTGCAACTACTTGGTGGAAGAACACTAATGATGATCTCCTGACTATTTCAAATTTTATCTCTTCTAAGGATGTCTCCTCCCAAGCATCCGATGAGTGTCCTACTTCCAAAGCAGATTTGGATTGTCCTATGGACCCTTCTAGTGTTTCTCCTTCTTCATGTGCTTCTCCTCCTCCTCCAACTACTTCTACTTCACCCCAAGTTTCTATTGTGGATGGAAACTATTGTTCACATAGTTCTCCTCATGTTCCCCTTTCGTGTGATGATGGTCTCCCCATGAGGGGGTCTCTTGTCCCCACATACAATTGGGGTCCAAATGATAGTATTGCATGGACTATTGTTTGTTGAAGGTGTAAAGGTATCTCTTCTACCTCTTCCACTTCTCATTCTTGATACTTGTTGGATAAGTTTGTTGTTTAGGGTTGAAACCCTTGTTTCTCATTTATTTCCAGTTCTTCACTTTGGTCAAAAGCATTGCTAGTCTTTGTTTGGTTCATTTTAGTCTCACTACTGGTGAGTTTTTTCCTTCTTGCCTTAATGGCTATTTTGTATTGGGTTCAAGCCCTTACCAGTTTATCTTAATAAAAAAAATTCTATAATCATCAAGTATTTCATCATCCTCAAAATCATTTGTAAGGAACTTAGTCAAATGACCTAGATCAAAGTCAATCACTAAAATGAGAATCACTAAAATGAGAGGTGTAGAGAATGAACACTAATGACATTGAAAATAGAAGATATTTAGAATACTTGTTGTGGATTCAACGCGCTCTATGCATGAGGTGGAATAACATGGAACATGAGGTGAGGAGATTCTCAATATGAATAGAATGAGTATTGATTAGAGTAGAATCCTAATAAATAAAGATATAGAAATGGAAGGAGGTCTTAATGGATCTTCAAAAAGAGTGGTATAAGTAATAGGTGTGAGAGAATATAAATAAGGTTGTAAAGACTCTATAGTAGCAACATTATAGAAGGGGATGTTATATAAGTGACAAGTACTTAGGAAAGGGTACTACAAGCTCAAAATCCAAATAACTAACTTAGGCTTAAGTTGTCAAAAACTAGGTCTAAGGGAAAACTAGAGTTTATGCTAGATTTGAGAGGAGTGCAATAATGGGCAAGAGGATTATGGATGGGCTATCTTTTGGGAGTAGGTAAAAAGGGTGGGGGAATGGAATGAGGAACATGATAGGTAGTTTTGGGTTGGGAAGTAGGTAGTGGTGTAGAATTTGGCTAAGAGAGAGGAGGTTTTGGTTTGGATTGAGAAGAATGTTTCTGTTATTTAGTTTTAGATAGTAATAAGGATAAGGTCATGGAGGGGCACTAGGAGGATGTGTGAAAGGACTAAAAGAGTAAGGAAATTTTCTAAATGCTCATTCTTTCTAAATCCTATTACCTCATGTGCACAAGGATGAATATACAATTTAGGATTTTGTGCATGAATATGAGCCTTTTTCTCTACATAACACTTATATAAGTCAAAATATGTGTCATGACATTCATATGGTGAGCTGGGTCATTTGTATAGAAAGAAATAAATGGTGAAGTTCATCAACTCAAAAGGGGTTGGTATTCATGACACCTAATTATTTATTTTTCTATTATACTTGGGTTAAGAACCTAGTAGCCACAAAAGAAGAGAAATGAAATATTGGATTATTGGTAACTATAGGGTTCATCAACTCCATCTTATTAATTATATGTATTTATCAAAAAATGGTGAAAAGCACCCCCTACAATATTAATGTTGAGGGAAAAGAAACAACAAAAAAACTAAATTCTATCATCTTCCCACCTAAAAAAACTAGCATCCATAATTCAAATCCAATCCCCTAAATTTAAAAACAGCCTAAACTTTCATCATATTTATCATATATTATCATTATGTTGAGTTCAAAAACTACTATCAAGCTTCCATTCATCTCATCCCACATATACCCAAGGGTTTCAAACTATTATAATATAACAATATATTAACATACCCCTATATTCCATATAAAAAGTAGCTATAAACAAAAACCTAGTTGCTATAAACCCACAAAGTTTTCAATCTACCAAAAAGACATAAGATAATCTATCGGTTATCTATCTATTATAATATCTATCAATAATTATCAAGAGGGATAGAAAACTATGCAAGCCACCCCCCACTCCAGAGAACACTTACATTTCTTGCATTTCATCTCCTTTGCATGATGGGAAAATTTCACTAATTCAACTTCTAAATTTGTGTTGCAAGGACATTGAAGCATGTGTCTTCTAATAATTCCACCTCCATAACTTTTTCCAACTCAATCACCATTTTACGGTGCCTACAAATATTCTCACCTAGACCATGGAAGTTCCCATGTTGACAATTGAAAAGAACTTTCATCTAACTTTCTACTATATTATATCATTATGTTGAAGGTATGTTCCTAGAACCATGGATAAAGCAATGCATGGCTTAAGGATTAAGCCACATCAAAAATATTTTTTATGGATACTAAATAACTAAGATCTAAAAGTAGATTAGTTATTGTCACTATAATTCCAACACAAGGAGAATGGTCCTTTTTTAATTCGTAGATACACATTACCCAAATTCTCATATCAAGATTTATGATCTTCTCTAGGTATATTGCAAACTACCCTATCATGTCTTCCCATCTGACTCTATCATTACAGCTCCCTCTAGTTCATACCTTGCTCATTCTAAATGTCATTCTCCTTTTTCCTATATTCACCTACAAAAATGAAGCCGTGCCATAACAAGAATGAAAATCAATGTCTTCTATTTAGTATTCCCACAAAATTAAACTTCTTTTACATCTATTTCTTGAATGATTGATCCTACCAAATACACATTAAAAGTAATGGTGTGGGATAATGATTTTAGCTGCCTTCACCTTACAAAAATTAATACCAGTAACCTTACATCACTCTCCTCCTAACAACCCCCTATCCTTTCACATGCTTGCACATCCTATCATCCTTTTCTTTCTATAATCATACTTCAATTCAACTTATCATCAAGGAAGATGACACCAAAATATGATCACCTAATTATTATGCATAAATTTCAAGCACTAGTGAAGCACAAAGGGGACAAGTTGGGTACACTCTCCCTAAGCACATCCTAGAAGAAGGTTGGAGCAATCTAAAATAGGGATAATGGCACACAGTAAATTGCTCCTCAGTACCAACCTTAATTGGAAATATTATACAACCAATTGTATCTATAAAATATGCATCATAGCATCTGAGTACAAGCCTAATGTAACATTGGTGGTTAGATGAAAGTGTATTGTATGGGAATTTCTTTGTAAATGAACATGAGAGTTCCACAACAATGTCATCAATAGGTCCTAAATTCATTTTTCCTTAAATATATAGATGGCAGTGATAATTATTGTGTGGAATTTCAAGAGTGAGAAGGTTATAAGAGTAGAAGAGAAAGAAGAAGTGGATTGGGTGTTAGACCAAGATTCACAAACAAACTCATTATAAGGGAATATGGAAAACTATGTAGCAAAAGAAGAGGAAGGGTCTAACAGTAAGTCAAACAAGGGTTCCTCACAAGAAAGGTGAGGAACAATGACCTTGAAAGTAGAATCTACGTGATTAGATTGAGTATGTTGAAGGAAAGGATTTGTATAAATCTACATGTCCAGATTAGGTGGTACAAATTTGTTGCCTTCATTGTGTTCACCTTCAATATGAATAACATTAGAATAAATAAAATCTTGTACCTTGTGATTTAATCCCACGTAATATTTAGTGGCATTCCCAGTTACACGATGATATTGAAAAAGCACCTTCAAGTCATATCCCCAAGATAGAAGAGGAGATGTGTCCAATGACCTCTCAACAGGAATAATCAAAATTATTTGTTAATGACCAAAATTAGTTATTCAACTAATCTAGTGAAGTCACAAGTAGTTTGTCGATTTAACAAGATAATGTTAAAGAGGTATGGTCAAGAGATGGAATAATAACATTATTAAGTTTCAGCTCTATCTTATTTTAGTTTGAAAGTGAAAGAGTTAGAACTTGTCTTCTTGTTCCTCTTCCACTCCTAATTATGGAAAATGATCACTAGAAAACAAGTGGGAATGGACACTAATTTAAGTGCAAAAACATAAGGTGGAGATTACAAAGTAGGAAAATTCCAAACCTTAAACTAGTTTTTAAGCTAGTATTGTTAATAGTTGACAACAAGATCTCTACAAAATTTACTAGGCAACATAAAGTGCGCCACAAAAAAAATCATACAACAAGAAGTCTATGTTATTGTCTACAACAATATCCCCTATCAAACCCAAACCAATTTGGTTGGATTCTAGATCCCATGGTAGATCTAGCTTGCATATGGGCGAAGCATACTTCAATCTTAGCCATTGGGCCAAAGTACATCTCATAAATACCTTGAATAACTAAGAATGGGGATGCTCCTCAAGCAAGCTCAGGAGAACCCTACAAAAAACCAATAGTTTTTAAAAAGGTATGTACAATTTTTATTTTTTTTAAAACCTAACCACCACAACTAATCATTAAAAGTGATTTTTAACTCACTAACAAACACAAACATTCCTGTCTCTCATTCTTCCCTCACCCAAAACTCACATTCTTCTCATTACTCAAGGTTGTTAGTTGTCTAATTATTCAAGCATTGTAAGGGTGATATTCCTACACCTCAATGAGTGTTAGATAGGGGCTACATGGATCAAAATGCTTGTATCAATGAGAATCATCATTCAGGATGAGATTTTTTAGTAGGTTTTATAATTTTTCTTCTTTATTTATTTATCCTCCTCTTTCTTTTTAAAAATGATTATATGTTGTTTTCAATTTTTTGTTTATTTTTAACATAATTGTAGCCTAAGGTTATTCTTACATTATTAGTAATGATAACCTAGATTATATTATTGCATTTATATTTTTCTGTTTTCTTGATATTTTATTTTAAAACATATAGATATAGGTATAATTTACAATGGGTCATAGGTCAAGCTCAACAAGCCAAGGGTCTACTAGGGCTTTAAATTTAACCCATTATCACTAGTCAAGCTCAACAAGCCAAGGGTCTACTAGGGCTTTAAATTTAACCCATTATCACTACTAGTGATAATGGGTTAAATTTAAAGCCCTAGTAGACCCTTGGCTTGTTGAGCTTGACCTATGACCCATTGTAAATTATACCTATATCTATATGTTTTAAAATAAAATATCAAGAAAACAAGGGAAATTCCACCTTGTGTCAAAATAATGATAAAAACTCTTATAATCAAGGGAAAGTCCACCTTGTGTGTAATTGTCAACCAAGGAATTAGAGTGTGTGGTGAGATGAACAAAAATGAAAGAGGAATTTCCAAATGGGAAAATTCTAACTTATACCAAAGAGAAAGAGGAAGAAAATGGTACAATTGAGAAGATCAAAATCTCATCATTTGGTCCTCTTTCTCACAAAAGAACCAAGGATGCAAGCCCATAACAAAGGGAATTTGAAAAGAAAGCAAGAGACAATGTCAATTAGCACATTGTTGGTTGTATTTACATAAATGGGATTCCTTTCAAATTCGTTAAATCACCATTTTGGTGGGAAATTGTGATGTAGAATTAATGAGGAAAACATAGAGTATATAGGGCCTAACTATATAAAGGGACACACTACCTTATTAAGGAAAGAAATTTTGTAGACACTTTGATGCAATCAATTAGGGATTCATGGGCCAAAATGGGAGTGTCCACCATTTTTTATGGATGGAAAGATTGGAAATACAAACCTCTTATTACAATCATTTTATTATGTCCTAAAGAAGGAATACCTTTTAAGGCAATGGATTGTGAGAGACAAGTGAAGGATGTAAATCTTCATTGCTTTCATTCTAATAGAGTCTACTAAGATGGTGGCCAGGTCTTAATGAACAATGCTAAAATTGCAAAATTAGAGTTGTTGGTTGAGATGAAATTGAGGAACATATTTTGGACACCATGTGTCATCCACTCACCCAACCTAACAAACCATAAGCTAGGCACATAGATAAAGTGGATAAAGCAAATCTACATTGATGCTAAAAAATAAAATGCATAATAGCAACTAAGGAGAAAAGCCTTCAAAAACATTTTTCAAACAAGTGCAACAAATCATAATTGAATGGTGGAATATGATTACCACCCCCTTGCATCTCTTGGCATTTTCTTTGACCCACAAGTATTACGGTACATTAATATTTCATTTTCCCAATAAATTGTCACCATATAGAGACATTGAAGTTAACAAAAGGGGTATAAGAGAGCATTTATTAGACTTCCATGATCTAGATGTAAAGGTCATAATTGTGGATGGTTTTAGAAATATTATAGCTTCCACAACTCTAATGCTCTTTTATGTAAGTACAAGAAGGATGCTCATATATGTTGGTATCTCTATGGAAAAGAATCTATTTACCAACATCTTTCCATTAAAGTTAAATTGCATGCATTTATTATTTGTTAACTCTTACTTTTCTTTGTCAACCATAATTGTATATGTATTTAGTTGTCTCAAATCTCAACAGTTAGTGAGTTCATCTTCATCTAAATGGAATTGGAATGCATAGTTATTTATTCACTCGACTAAGAAAAGCAAATCAATTATAAAAAAGCCAAAGTAGTTGATTTAGGTGCATTCTAAGTCTCACCTCCTCTAACATATAAGCAAGTCAAGTACAAGGAGTGGACAATGAGGCATTGTGATGTGGCCATTAAATATTGTAATGCCCACTCCTAAAAGTCCTTGCAATTTCTTTTAAGAAGGGTAAATTAATAATAAAATAAAATTAATACTAAATTTTAAGTTTTAATAAAGGTCAAGGGGCATGTGAAAAGTGATGTCCACTAAAGAAAAAAGGAATTTAAGGAAGACCAGGTAAGGAGAAGGAAGAACATATGAATGGAATACACATACATATATAAATAAACACACATAGAAGCGTGAGCTAAAAATGAGGCGAATGTGTGTGCATAAATGCAGATAAGGTAGGAATAAGACCAAATATATAGAAATGCATGAATTTGGATAAATGAGGATGGAAATGGATTAAAAGAGCAAAACTTAATACAAAATTTGTCACTTGTCATTATGTGACCATACTAAGACATTTCCTCAAAATGATCCCAAAACTAAATGGGAACTAGTATGGGTATACAAATTTCACATATCTATGTATGTGTGCAAGCACACATTTTACCCGAACCTGTAAAACAAAAAAAAGGTTGTGACTCTTATAATTCAACTATTTCAAATCTTAGTTCAGTTACTACAATTTTACTGGATTTTATTTGTTTACATCAAGCCAACCATGTTGAACCCGAGAAAAAAAATGGGTAAATTGTCAAACCCAAACCACTAACATAGCAAAAATATTGTGACCATTATTCAACTGTTTAAAATCTCGGTTCAATTATTTAAGTTTTAATCGATTGGAATAAAGGTTTGAAAAGTCTAGTGCTTGAACATACATTCTAATAGAACCACAATCGAATGTTTCATGTTCAATTTTTAAAAAGTGGAAGTTATTACTTCTGAGATACTTTAACTTCTCTCATTTATTTGATGCTTCTACATAATAAATACGTTATTTTTGTTTGTCAAGATGTTCTAACATTCACAATGGTAATTGGACAATTAAGTTTCTAATAGACCACACTGAAGAAATAATGCATAATAAGGAAAAGGAACTCCTATAAAGTTACCTTGGTAGAGTATGAATAAGTTCATAGAGACCATCATAATTGTAACATACACCCCTGATTTTTTTTTGAAACCTATGTTTGTTGTTTGCTAGTTTAATGATATGTTTGTGTATGTTTTCAAATGTGTTTTTAGATGCATAACAACATTAAGAAATGATTTCGAATGAAACAAGAAACCAATAGATAACAATTCATTTTCAATAGAATTTGCAATAGACATCAAGAGCATTCATTTTTTTAAATCAAAATATTACAATGAATAATCAAACCTGTTACAAGAAGTTTCATACCTAAGATCAGCCTTATGATAGCAACAGTAAAGCTCCAATTACCTCCAAACTCTTCTAGGAGGATGCCATGAAAGTCCCTTGAGTTTCTAGGCCTTCAAACAGCCACCAAACACTGTAACTGAGCTGATATAGTTGAGGTTATACATCAACCCCAACCAATGATGCCCTAGAAATGGTACAACCCTTCTTGAGGGCGATTTGGCCTAGAAAAACAAACCTTCACCAATAAATCTGAATGACGACTTGAAAAGAGGCTCCAAGGGATGAGGAATCAGATTCTTTAATACCCCAAATGGCTCGTCAAGTATCGAAGGAGTTATGAAGATATTCGACCTTCAGCCATGGAGAAAAAACTAAGTTTCTATAATTCTAATAAAGCATATCAGACCTCAAAAATCACATCAAATGTCTGCTAATCATCACCAAAATGAAGCGAACTTTAAAACCAACCTCTACCAACAAATCCAAATCAAAACACAACCAAAATCTTCATCTTTTTCCATTCAAACCTTGAAAAATCTGAACTTTGTTAAGCATTGTATGATCCTTGATGTGGAATCACTCACAATCTGACTAGGGTGGATCTCTCACCACAAAAATCAGTCCAATACGGCAAGGGTTTTCATCCTCAACTAGTAGCCCAAGCACTCTAGAAGCAATCCAACAACATTATGTTATGTTGCCAAAATGAAGATGTCCAAATGAGAGCCAAAATGATGTTTTATAACAAGTGAGAGGGAATTAGGGTGACTTTAAGTTTTGAATTTCTTTTTTCCCTCCTAAAATCCACGCCCCCCCTTTTGAGCCTTAGAAAACTAAATCAATTTAAATTATTTATTCCTCCTTGGGTGTCCTACTCATAAGGAAACTATTTGCACTTTTCTAGCCTTCTAAAACAACTTTAAGTTATCACTTAAGCACCAAGGTACTTTTCAATGACCACTTACCCCCTCACTTTAGTTTATAAAGTTATTTTATAAACAACTTAAGTGACTGATTAAAAGAAGCTTTTAAATAATTCAACCTTAGGCTCTCCAATGCCACATTAAGAAATGAACTATAAATAGCAAGTACTGAGGATTGGCCACTACTAAAAATAGAAAGATGCCAATCACCACAACTACTACCATTGCCTAATAGTAACCCACTACTGAATTGCTATTGGAACCATTTCCAAAAATAGCACTGCACTGAATTGCAAGACTGTTGCTAAGAATAGCACTGCCAGAAATAGTACTTATTAAAAATAACATACTACTAAAAATAGTAAGTGACTCCAAACTCAGTTAGAGCACAAACCGAGTAGCCATCGTAACTTACTAAAAATAGAAAGTCTGAAAAAGTCATCTAATGTAGATGCATGTCATACTACTTTGAAGATCTCTAAAAACATAGAAAGACCCAAAAACCTGTCTACAAAACTCCTGCATGAAAAACCCTAATTGAATTGCATGTCACATCCCTCTGAAGCTCTCTGAAAACCCAGAAAGACCTAGAAGACAAACTACCAAAATCCTACATGCAACTCCTGATAACTCAAAAGGAAACCTCCTAGAAAATAGGAAACCCTAATTTTTCCTCTGACTAGCCTACATGCCTCCGGAAATAGGCTAACAGTCACTAGAAAGTGTAGTGCTAAAAATGGGGGCATTATAGTCTGCTCTTCCCAAAGATTGCTTTTCCTCAAGCAATGCCACCACAACTCCAGAAATATTAGACTGATCCACACAAAAACAAGTAGGATCCCAGGGTCCCATGCCCTTCTTAGGAAGGACCCACCATGTTGATGTTGCACCACATTGATCACATAAGTGAAACCATTGTGCCAAAATTGTACTAACCTCTCTTGTATCCCCAAAATGTTACCATCCATGGAACTCAAGTTGAAAAAATTGGAAGGACTAAAATTAATACCATGCATCATCTCATGCCCAAAAGACTGCATAATCAATATCAACAATGCCACTGTCTATCACAAACTTGGGAAATAGGAAAGATAGTCTACTCAACTCAAAACCAAACTCCTTGGCATATCTCCATATGGTGTCTAATAAAGCCACAACTACATATGTGACTTCTCCAAATCTTCTTGCCAAGAGGAAAACGATCCTTTGCAAGAGCTCAACAAACTCATCATCATAACTCCACATGGATCTACTATGCCTCCTCTGAATTATTCTGATACAACCATGAAGAATTTTGAAAAATATTACAGCTCCAACTCCAAGAGTCTCAAAATGATGAACCAAAGCATGTGGGGGTTCGTTGTCTCGAAGCAATATTGTGAGAAAACTATCAAAATTTGCATCACAAACCTCCATAAGATGAACTCGAAGAGTAGGAAAGGTTTGAAGAAACAATAATCACTGATATTCAAAGTTGGGATCAGCGAAATACAATGCACTCTACAATAGCAATGCCATAAGAATTTCCAAGTATGAGCATGTGGAATGAGCATCCTACTACACAAAATCATCTCATAAGTGGTTGGAAAACACACCCAAGAAATCTCCAACTAATATATTCCACCTATTTGACAAGAAATGATGAACCAACTCTCCTAAACGAGAGTAACTCCCCATGTAAGGTGGTTGTTCTGCCACCAATCAGCAAGCTCGTGTCTCAAAATCTACCCTTGTCTAAGCCAAGGATCACTCCCAAGAATAACCATTTGTTCATCTCTCCAATCCACACTTAAAATCTCTCTCCAATCCATTTGTTGATGAACAAATGGGACCATCAGGTGGCTGGTAAGGAAGGTAACAACACCACTAATTCTAAAATTTTGATCCTTATCCTTCCAAGGATCCTTCCAACCATACCCAATAAGTTTTTTCATACCATGCCGAGGATGCCAAACAAGGATACCCAACCAAGAATGATCCCCAACACACCGAAAACCAAATGCACTCTCAAGAAATTAGTGACTTCTCTCGTGAACGCCTGAAACCAAACTATGAAAGCATTCACAACTATGGAGCATGGAGAAAATGTTGTCTTCAATCTCAATTCCCCAAATGGACTAATATGATCCAAAACATCACTCAACCCAAGGGATGGATTTTCAAGGAAGTAAACAATCTGTTTTGGTCCTTCTTTCTCCCCTACTTCCTGAGTAACAAGTCTGAAATATTCACTCCTTACTATCGTAATGAAACCTTCAGCAACTGCCAAAACATGTTTGAACAATACCTTGGTGTCATAGATGTGGAAGTCATCATGAATCAACACTTCCCATATGGTGACCAAATCCTCTAAACTTCTTATGCATTCACGTACAAGAAGCCTCAAAAGTTTACCAATCACAATTTGTGTCAAATCATCAGTAAACTAGAAACTATACTTAGTTTCATGCTTAGTCACTTCACATGTCTCATTGTCCATCACAAAGGGGGAATTGTCGTAAGTTGCTTCTGCACTCAATTCAAAGAGAGGATTGTCAAAAACTTGGAATTCATCCCTTTCCTCTAGCTCACTTCCATCTTGTTGATCCAAATCTGCATATGCTACTTCTAATTTTCATGGAAAATTTCCCAAGTCAAACTCTTCTTGTAGACTATCAAGCTCTTCAATTACATGTTTGATTTCTTCAACTCTTCGTTCATTATCTTGTTCTCTGAGAATTTTGAAATTAGTAAACTGATCTTTGCCTCCTTTAGTGTCGTCTAAGTATCCTCTAACATAGCTTTTGTTGATTCAAGCTCAAGAGTAAGCTCATCAACCTTTCTCTCACTTCCTTGGAATGCACTAAGGGTCTTCTTTGCAAATTCAATGGCATAATCTTGATCTCCAATCAAGTGTATGTACCCTGACTTCAATGTCTCCAAAAAGTCCTTGATAAGTTGCAAATTTGGGAAAGTAACTTCACCCCTAACTCCTTTTTGTCTCTCTTCAATCTGAGCCTTCCAGTAGAGTTCTTCAATCAAACTGTGTGTGTGATCAAATTGGGATAGAGCTTGCACTTCTTATTCAATGGATACCCTAAATCATCCTTCCCACTCATGAATATGCAAAGGTGGTACTATTGATAGGTTGTAAGTAAAAATCAAACATTTGTTTCTTGTCATTGATTCCCTCATAGTTGCTCCAAGACTCTTGTCTTTCACCACCAACTAGTTGAAAATGCTCAATATCATTAAGAGGATCAGACTCCACAAATTCTTTGAACCTTTGCTTACGATCAGCTTCATAAATTGGTAAATCAGATTTATGTTTAAGAACACCTTTAAACTTTTCATCATCAAGAGCCCTGTGGTCTTCTAGCTTTACTTCCTCCTCACTATCTCCTTGATCAAAGGTTAAGGTAGCCCCAAACTCGATCAATGAATCATTATTGATTGTTGTTATGAAAGCTTCAGTAGCAACATACTCTTCCTTAGTGGTTGCAACCATCTCAAAGGGGTCATTACGGAGCTTTTCCCAACAAGCTTCTTCATCAAATACATTATCTCCTCCAATGGAAATCCCATAACTTGCATTGTAATCTGAATTTTGAACATCATCAGAATCAAAAGGAAATTCATCCCACACAGGTTCCCTGTCATCCTTAGGTGCCTTCACACCCGGATCCCAAATGCTAAAGGGCTGATTGTTTTGATCAAAAGAAAAGTGCTCTTTGTACTCCTCTTGGGGTGTTGAATCTTTGAATAGGTCACCTCCCAACTCACTAAAACCGATATCTTCATAAGTATCTCTTTCCAATGGCTTAGTTTAATAGTCAAACCCAAGATCACCCATGTCACCAATAGTGTAATAAAGTAAAGAGTCATCAATGCTAGCTATTTGGAAAATTCTACCATTTTTACCTTCAATGAGCCCATCATGAGTAGGTATATCTTTGATCTTATCTTTAATAGTCACATGCATACCAAAGAGGTCTTCTTGATCACCTATCATTAATTCTTCTTGTGAAAACTCTTGGGAAGTTGGGTCAACAACAAGAGGAGGACCATTTATCATCAAATCTTCAACATGATTAGGTACAAACACATTGGAATCATCACCAGCATCATCACTTTGGTAATGGTCATAAACTGGTTCAATGATGCCACCCAAATTATCCTTAACATGCTCTTCTTTAGCGAACTCAACCCACAGAATAGTTCTACTAATATCTTCTATGAAATCATTAGTCTCAACACCTTCATCGGATGAATCCAAATTAGGATTCAAGCCTATTGTTTTGTTCTTATTTCCAAACTGATCTTCATCACCACCAAACACATGCAAGTCTAGAGGACTGTTTTGGGGCTCTACCACACTCTCCTCATAAGTCAAGGTATCTTCTTCGATCTCATGGTCATCTTGATGTGTCCTGTCCACTTTTCCATCCAAACTTTTACATTTCACAATAGTCCTTTAATATGCCCTTTTTATGTCAGTATCCCTCATTAGCGTGGTCAGTTCTTCTATCAACTCAGATATAGACTTCTTTGTAGTCATCTTACCCTTCCACCTCAATAACCGTCAAAGAAGAAAGGTAATGGACATGTAGGTGCTGGTCACCAACACGCAAGAGATATGAAGCCTCTGAAACTCTAGCATGCAAAATTTGCAACAAGTGTCAACTTAACCAACAGGTTGGCAAGATCACTGGCTCTGATACCACTGTAACATACACCCATGATTTTATTTTGAAACCTCTGTCTATTGTTTGCTAGTTTAATGATTTGTTTGAGTATGTTTTCAAATGTATAACAACGTAAAGAAATTATTGCGAATGAAACAAGAAATCAATAGATAACAATGCCTTTTCAATAGAATTTGCAACAAACATCAAGAGCAGTCATTTTTAGTTTTAAATCAGAATATTACAATGAATAATCGGACCTGTTACAAGAAGTTTCAGACCTGAGATTAGCCTTATGACAACAACAGTAAAGCTCCAATCACCTCCAAACTCTTCTAGGAGGACGCCATGAGAGTCCCTTGAGTTTCTAAGCCTTCAAACAACCACCAAACACTAAAACTGAGCTGATATAGCTGAGGTTATACATCAGCAACCCCAACCAATGATGCCCTGGAAATGGTACGACCCTTCTTGAGGGCGATTTGGCTTAGAAAAACAAACCTTCACCAATAAATCTGAATGATGACTTGAAAAGAGGTGCCAAGGGATGAGGAATCAA
The DNA here is from genome assembly GCA_007258455.2 of Sequoia sempervirens. Lineage (NCBI taxonomy): Eukaryota > Viridiplantae > Streptophyta > Pinopsida > Cupressales > Cupressaceae > Sequoia > Sequoia sempervirens. The sequence goes on along the minus strand of VDFB02378530.1, from coordinate 170,061 downwards.
ATTCTTTAATACCCAGAATGGCTTGCCAAGTATCCAAGGAGTTATTAAGAGATTTGACCTTCAGCCATGGAGAAAAAAATGAGTTTCTAGAATTTTGATAAAGCATATCAAACCTCAAAAATCACATCAAATGTTTACTAATCATCACCAAAATGAAGCAAACTTTAAAACCAACTTCTACTAACGAACCCAAATTAAAACACAACCAAAATCTTCATCTTCTACCACTCAAACCCTGAAAAATTTGAACTATGTTAAGCACTGTATGATCCTTGATGTGGAATCACTGACAATCTAACTAGGGTGGATCTCTCACCACCGAAATTGGTACAATACAATGAGGGTTTTCGTCCTTAGCTCATAGCCCAAGCACTCTAGAAGCAATACAATAGCATCCTGTTATGTTGCCAAAATGAAGATGTCCAAATGAGAGCCAAAATGATGTTTTATAATGAGAGAGGGAATTAGGGCAACTTTTAAGTTTCAAATTTCCTTTTTCCCTCCCAAAATCCACGCCCCCCATTTTGAGCCTTAGAAAATTAAATCAATTTAAATTATTTATTTCGCCTTGGGTGTCCTGCTCATAAGGAAACTATTTGCACTTTCTAAAATGACTTTAAGTTATCACTTAGGCACCAAGGTACTTTTTGATGACCACTTACCCCCACTTAAGTTTATAAAGTTATTTTATAAACAACTTAAGTGACTGATTAAAAGAAACTTTTAAATAATTTAACCTTAGGCTCTCCAACACCACATTAAGAAATGAACTATAAATAGCAAGTATTGAGGACTGGCCAATGCTAAAAATAGAAAGATGCCAACCACCGCAACTGCCACCATTTCCTAATAGTAACCCAATACTAAATTGCTACCAGAACCACTGCCATAAATAGCACCACACTGAATTGTAGGACTGTTGCTAAGAATAGCACTGCCAAAAATAACACTTATTAAAAATAGCATATTGCCAAAAATAGTGACTCCAAACTCAACACAAACTAAGCAGCCATCGCAATTTACTAAAAATAGCAAGTCCAAAAAGTTGTTTGATGCAGATGCATGTCATACCACTCTAAAGATCTCTGAAAACCTAGAAAGACCTAGAAACCTCTCTACAAAACTCCTGCATGCAAACCCCTAATTGAATTGCATGTCACATCCCTTTGAAGCTCTCTGAAAACCCAGAAAGACCCAGAAGACAACCTGCCAAACTCCTGCATGCAACTCTTGATAACTCAAAAGGAAACCTCCTAGAAAATAGGAAACCCTAATTTTGCCTCTAACTAGCCTACAGGCCTCCAGAAATAGGCTAACAGTCACTGGAAAGCGTAGTGCTAAAAATGGGAACATTACAATAATAGACATGGCCAAGACATATGACATTACTAATGAAAGAAAAGTTCCCATTAGAATTGTGCTATGCTAAGTAGAAGATACAACACTTGAGTTTTAGGTAAGTGCCCAAAACCTCTGAATAAAACAAAAATATACTAATCAAGAACTCAAGGCTCCTGAGATGAAAGATCAAATCCAACAAGAAAAATCATAATTGTTGGATAACCTACAAACAAAAAACTATACACCAAATGGGAGAAAAATAGTAGCAAAAGTATTACCTGAGTACTTTCTGAAAAAACAAAATCAAACCAAATATCAAGAACAAAAGGAAAGTAAATGTTGCCACAACAAAAGGCTAGTAGTCAACCAATAAGTAAGGAGACCGTAACAAGATGAACATATTAGTGTTATTATTTGCAAAGGCTAATTGAATGAGTTGCAAGCTTGAGAGTGCCTCAAGATGACCAATATGACTCAACATGTAGGGAAACCTTTTATTGATTAATTCATCTATCTAGTTGTGGTCTAGTGGCAAATTGAAGTGCTAATAGCAATAATTGTCTAGGTGCAAAACCTAGTAGTTGATTCCTCCATGTTAATGTTGTTGAGGTGGATGCAGAAATGAGTCACCAATCTCAATTCTTTGTACCATAGTTTAATTTATTTTAAAAATACATGTGTCATTGAAAAACACAGATAGTAGTTGCAGGTTCAAGCCCCGATTCAAATGCTATACCCAGATGAGAAGGCATTCAAGGCACGACCATGGAGTTATAGGATCAATTCTAATGGTTGTTGATTCTCCGTGTTTGAAAAAAAAATTGTAGAAAACCCACCAAATCATTTAGAAAATTTAACTAAATTTTAATTTTCAAAATTATATTAATTGAATTATAATTATGAATAAATAAATAAAAGCATTGCAAAAAACATATTAAGTTAAATAAATAGAAAATAATAAAAATAATTAATTACTAAAACGAAAATAGGGTTATGCAAAGGCAAAAAGTCACCTATGAAATTTTTTTCTATTTTCTTTCTATTCAGTTTTGTTTTTCCAAATGCATGTTTTCTTCTTTTTCTTTTGATGTCTAACAAGATTTTTTTTAAATCTCTAGAAGAGAAATAACAATTGAATATTTGTTTGCATGTACATAATTTTCTAAACTTTTAATTAAATTGATCTATTCTACATATGAAGATGACTACAATTCTAAAATAAATCAAGAACTACAATCTAATAATAAAAATGACCTTTCTATTCTATTTGCTTTGTGTTTGCACACAAATCATTTCATAATCTAAAATTACACTAAATTCCAATTTTAAAAATTAAATTAATTGAATTCTAATCATGAATAAATAAATAAAACCATTAAAACAATTCATATTAATTTAAATGAAAATAAAATATTAAAAAGAATTAATTACTATAAAGAAACTAGAGTTATGCAAAGGCGAGAAGTCACTTATAAATAACTTTTCTATTTTATTTAAACTCCTAGAAGAGAAATGAAAGTTGACTATTTGTTTGCTTGTACATATTTTTCTAAATTTTTCATTAAATATATTTTAGAAGACCATTTTTAAAATTAAATAGATCTATTTTACATATGAAATTCACTATACAATTTTTGGATATAGTAAATATAATAATCAAACACATGATTGTGTTATCTCATTATAATATTTTTTCAAATGAAACAAGAATATATATTTTTAAAATTTGATTTTAACTTGTTTTATCAATTTATTTTCTAAAGATCAATTTAATTAATATTTAATATAATAAAGTTAAATATTTTATTTATGAAGGATTATTTTAATAATAAAAATAATGTATATTATAAATTTTGACTTGATATCTATTATCAAACAATTAATTAATATATAATCAAACTACATATCAACATACTTTAATTTTTTTATAGATATAAAATTTGATAAGTATATTTAAGAAAATATTTTGAAAGGGTCTTATAATCTTTAATAATGTCAATAGATAAAACAAAATCATAAAGAATAGTTGAAACCTTTTATATAGCATAGGTTTAATAGAGACAAAGAAAAAATTAACAAAATTCTAATCAAAAGAAAACCAAAAAATAATTGAAGGACATATAAAGAGACATTAGGTCTACAAATAACTAAATCATTAATACTTTATGCAACATCCCAATCTTCTTCTACATTTTTCTTTTCAATAACTAATTTCACAATCAATCAAGCATTTCATAAATTATTTCAATAGGGGAAAAAATCTAACACTTGACCATATTCCAATAGTTATGATAGTATTTATTGATTTAATGTCTAATATTTATAAAAATATTTCACTAATAATTAAGAATTTAGAGTTATTAGTGTTGATCTTAGTACTGATAATAACCCTAATTGTGATGATAACCCCAATCCAAATTCTAATTCTATCTCTAATTGTAGTCATAACTTTAACCCTAAACATTATCCTAAACGCAACCTTAATCCTAACCCTAATAATAGCTTCAACCCTGATGCCAATTTGATCTCTAAACCTAACCCTAAACCTATTCCCAATAATAAAATTATTTCCAACCTTAACCCTCATTTTTGTCTAACCTTAACCCTAACCCTAACCCTAACCCTCAACCATAACCTTGAACCTAACCCTAATGCTAATCCTAATAACAACACTAACCCTAACCCTATAATATAAGCATAACCCTAATACCAATTTTATCTCTAAACCTAACCCTAACCCTATCCCTAACAATAAAATTATTCCCAACCTTAACCCTAACCCTAACCCTCAACCCTCAACCCTAACCTTGAACCCGACCCTAATTCTAATCTTGATAATAACACTAACTCTAACCCTAGAATCTAAGCATAACCCTAATCCCAATACTAACATTAACCCCAACCTTAACCCTAATTCTATCTCTAACACTAACCTTGACTTTAACCATACCTTTCATCCTAATTCTATGTCTAATCCTAACCCTAACCCTAACCCTCAACCATAACCCTAACACTATCATAACCTTAACACTAACCCTAACCCTAACAATAATAATTTTGTCATTCATGGCTCGCTGCGAATGCTACTAGCATATATATATTATTTATATGAAATATGTTGAGAGATAACCTTCTCAAGGCATCTATTTTATAATGAATTAGTCACATAAAAGTGCAATAGACGCCTCGAGAAGGATATCTCTCGGCGTATTTTATATATATTATTAATAAATAATATATATATATATATATATTAGTTAGTCTACAATTATCTAGATTTAGTTAGGAGCTGGGTCCATAAACATTTAATTAATATTTTAAATTAAATGGGGAGGACAAAAGCACTTAGCCTTCGAAGCAATGATATTTCTAAGGAAGATATATGTAAATTCTGGAGGTCACCCACACAGCCCAATAGGAGTTTTACTTGAAGAAGAAATTTGTAAAATATTAAAAAAAATTGTAATTTATGATCAGACAACACCATGTTGTGTATTTAACTACTTTTTTTTATCTATTAATGAATGAGAAACTACTTATCAGTTCTCTAAATTCAGTTTTATGCATGTTATACAAAAAATTGTAAATATGAACATTTTTATGTTTGCGAAATTTGATTTGTTTTGGTGAGATTTTGCTGAGTCACAGAGTTCAAATCAAACTTGGATCTGCCAAGTGAGTCATGAGTTTTTAAGCTATGCTTTGTACCATTCATAATATATAAAGTGAATGTGAAACTTATTCCTGAAATACGCGGCCATTTAACTATCAAAGATATAGCTAATTGAAATAATATCCTTTAGATATTAAATATCTTTCAATCTCACCCCTTTCACCTTCAAAACAAAAATACAAAGATCTTCATATAGAGATTCACAACGTTTTCCTCCAAAACTGCATAATACAGTTGCTATAACCTCAAATGCAACATGATGTGCTTATTTCATTAAAGCAAATAATAAGAGTACATCAGAATCTCATTAAGTGAAACACATGGACAAAATTTTAACCCCAAAGCATCTCTAATGACTCATGAATGGGCACATCAGGTTCCCTTATCTTACACCATATGCATAACCTAGTAATTAAACATATCGGCTCTTCTTAAGTTAGTTTAAGGAGAAAATACATTGAGGAATGTTTTCTTCTTGAAATGTGGGTTAGTCCAGATTTTGCTTCTTCCAAAACACAGGTTAGGGTACATGCATGTTTTCCTAACGTCCATCTGTATCTATTATTTTCAGAGAACCATACCACAAATCGGACCTTTAGCAATCTTAGTAAGTTCAGTGGAAAACCCATGATGACGTCATAACAAGCAACATGAGCCCTAGGAGACCATATTGAACCTGGATATCTGTGTCTCCCAACTTATCTAGGAAATGCTGCATCTGGTCCCATAAGTGGATAAGAATACTGCATTCAGCCTGAAAATAAAGTAATCTTTATAAAATAAAGGTAAAACAGAAACAGAAAATCGTGCATATAGGACTAAAATACTTGAGGAAACAGGTCCAAAACGTTAAGTCAACTATAATAAATTCAATCATTAGATGATATAACCATCACCTGCAATTGTGCCTGTGGTATGTGTTGGAAATCACTTTCAGCAGATGAACTCAAGATCTTAACCTGAGTCTCATCAACTGAAGCACCAGAATGAGATTTAACAACTTGATTTTCAGCATTCCTTCCAGAGAAGCCAGTATATGCAGAATCGATATGAATTGTTTCCATAACTGATCCAAAAAAATTGGTAACAGGCACCTACAAAATCCCAGAGTAAAGTTTAATAAAGAAATATGTAGTTTTTTAAAATTCAGTTTGACATTGTTTTAAACCGGCTCCATTTGTGAGGTAAGTGATTTTAATTTTTATCCACAAAAGCAAATCTAAGTATTTATTTTTGCTATTTTAAGACATCTTTATAAGAGCATATATTTGAAGCATGTCACAAGCGACAAGAATGTGAGTGTTAAATATTAGATATTTCACAGTAAATAATCATTTGAGAATCATTTCCTGTTATAATTTTTTTTATGTTAGGATTCACAACCAAACTTTTGCATGAGAAACAATAACAACTTAACTTCAATTCATTACTGGTTATAAGTTCAATCGAAGATTGTATGGGTGCACAACTATGAAGGGTTCAGGTATATGCACCCACAAAACTTGGGCATGCAGGTATGAAGGTGTGAGGGTACAAATAGTGCAGACACAAGAAACTTTGCTACTCCATAATACAAGTGAAAATTTTGAACATAAGATCAACATAATGACAGAACATAATAAAAGAAAATACATGAAACCAAAATGCATTCTCTGGAATGAAAAAAAGATTCAACACATCAAATACCAAGATCCAGTCAAGATCTGAAATCAGACATGATATATAATATTAGAAGTGTCATAATGACAAAACCATCCATGTCACATGATAAAATATATGACAATGATATATATGGTAAGTCAGATTACAAAATCAGTACATAAGTACCAAAATAGTCGTTGATGTTCATATAAACAAGAGATAGGAGACTATGCTCAGAGTTGAGTGATCAAAAAGAATTTTTTATTCTTCTCCTTATTCCTGTTTTGAAGCCAGTTTTTTCCAGGTGTAAGCACTAAAAAGTAGCAAAGTAGCAGTTGTACCAGACAGGTGTTGGTTGGGGTGAAGAAAGGAGTGTGTTTCACATTCGGTCTGCATACCAGGTGCTAGTGTATCGGGTGCACCCTGTTTTTGACTTAGTATGCACATCCAGAAACACTCAGTTCAATCCATTACACAAGGGGCATTAAAACAGTTAATGAACCCAGGTCAAATATAGCAATTGTAGTAGTTGTTCTGAGGCACAAAAATTCCCCTGCAATATGAAAGACATAACAGACTCTGCTGGAAACAACGATGAAAATTCAACAGATGGAAACAAGGTTACCCGGGGACGCGTTCCCCCCCCCCCCCAAACCCCCAAATCCCCCGTCCCGGTTCCCGGTATGTCCCGGATACTGGGGGATGGCAAGGGGACGGCAGGGGACCGTCCCCCTTTTTGCAAAATTTTTAGGAAACGTCCCCGAAACGGGGGGACGGCAAGGGGACGGCTGACCAATCCCAGGGACGGCAAGGGGACTTGGGGACGGCCAGGGGACTTGGGGACGGCCAAGGGACAGGGGACGGGGACGGCTAGGGGACTTGGTGACGGCCAGAGGACTTCTAGGAGTCCCCTGGCTGTCCTCGGGATAGTTAGCCATCCTAGAAGTCCCCTGGCCATCCCTAGGATGGTCAACCGTGCCCCGCATCAAAGCATGGTCAAAACAAAACATAAAACACATTTTCATAGCAAGGGAGTGTGAACTTAATTATGTCCACCCATTAAATAAATTGGTGCCACTGCATGTTGTCTTGAAACTTTGGATAAGTGTAACTGATACAATTATTCAAGAATCACTATTGGTTTATGTACTGAGGTGCCAAGATGAATTCCAGTGAATAACCCAACACTCAGTGCTCTACTGTGCCTCATAAATAAGTCTCACAGGTCTTACTCTATTGTGAAGATGATACATAGCGGGCCTTGGGACATCTGATCATGCAAAACAATAACATGGTAACTGTGCAGATTATTTGCCTAATGCAACTCACTATCATTCTCAGAAGGCTGCACTCCCTTGTTCCAGTTATCAATAAACAAAAAAATTATCATCAGAGTATCTGTTTTCTTAGTTCAAAATCAAGCTTTCCATTGAATAAATTCTAACTTATTCATTAAGATCGATGCATACCCAATAAACCATATCAACTTGAACACAAATGTTATATGTGAATGTTCTATAATGTATATTATGCATGCCTTATCCATGTTATCTATTGAACATTTAAAATTTCCCTATATTTTTAAATTTTCCCCTATATTTTTATATAGCCGCCCCCTGCCGTCCCTAAATTTGGCCTCAAAAATTGGAAACTTGGGGACTCGTCCTGCCGTCCCCTGCCGTCCCCGTCCCGGAAACTTGGGGTAACCTTGGATGGAAATGATAGCCCACGAACAATGATGAAGAATTCATTGATGAATGAAATGAGGTTGATGACAAGATGCACTTGATTGTAGAATTCAACATGTCAGTTGTATAATGAACAAAGAATTGGCTGAAATTGGACCAGGGCACAGCAAGGAACATTCAGAAAAATTAGCGGACATGAGAAGAGCATCAGTAGAGCAATCTGACCATCTAGATAGCAGGAAAAAACAACAGAAGATTTATATGTTATCCTGGCAGGAAGCAAATTTATTTGTTAGCACATCAACCACAAGGCCAGTGTATAATAGCGATCCAATGTCAGTTAAGGTAATTAAAATATTATGTAAGAACCAAAAAGATTCAACCTGAAGTGTAACATAGCAAAGGAAATCAGATTGAAAAATATTTGAGTGAATTAAATTATATATGAGTGAAAAATATTTGTGTATGCCCTCATGAATGCAAAAAATGGAAAACGCTCAACGAAGTATGCAGTGACATAGCAAATGATATCAAAGCAATTATTAATTAGTATCCAATGTGCACATTTAACAGCCGATTCAAAACAGCAGCAAGAAATAGCTAGGTACAATATGCCAAAATCAGTAACAGATACTAACGATAAAACTGTAACAAGATCCCAAAAGATAACTTTATAGTTTATTGTATAAGTTGTGATCCAGGAAGACTCCCTGACTCTAAAAAGTAGTCGCACTACATGCAAGAAAAGAAGAGATTAAAGTGTTGAGTGAATATCATGGCAGTAACAGAAACTTTATGGAAAATTCTCTTCATAGGAGGCCAATAGATGATTTTGTTGTAAAAGTTGCGGTCTAAGAAGACAGCCCAACAGATTTTAAACAGATTTTAGAACCATGACATCAAGAGCACATACCTGTCAGCTGCATGACTACAGGATAGTCATAAGGTCTAGAAAGGCATGTGAAACATATTAGTTTAATATGGGCTAGTATACCAGAGAGATATTACAACTTACAAGTGACTGCATTTGATGGTCTTATCTGGATGTGTTGCACGAATCCTGTGAGATAAAGTACTTGTGTATCATAGATTGTGCTCTATTTAGTATATCAAGTTTGGTACACATTTTTTATGTGGCTACAGTGCAGCACAAGTAGTGATAATTAAAAAAATGAGCAAATAACACAATACAGTTTGATGTGGTGTCATATAAGTCGATGTTTTTCCATACACATGTTCTAGAATGTTTTCTAATTTTTCATGGGTATCTCACAAGTCTATGTATTTCATGCGGTAAGAATGAGGCAAAACAAGAAGGAAGAACCATTTCTAATGTTTGGACCAAATGTTAAGTCAAGCGTTTCTGATGCAGCTAATGAAAGAATATCACTTCAGATAAGCAATCTCGTTCTATCATGCACTGTGAGATTGGCTGGTTACTCATCCATCCTAAGATGTCCAAAGCACTCAAGTATTTTACATACTGTCAGGCAAATATTCTTTGGAAACTACATGCATATGTTCAACTTGTGAAATTGTACACTGTTGTTGATGTTAAATGTGTACTTGCATAGGAGTTGCATGTGATTGATGCATCACTTGAGCAGAAAGGTTCATATTATAGTCCAACATAGAGGAATCTGTCTTGGTCTAATTTGGGTATCATTATATCTCAGTGTGGGTCATGATTTGGTGTATTCCTTATGGGAGTGAGTTATTATTAATCAACTCATAAAGTCAGCATGTAAATTAGATTTAGAGTACAGTGTTGACAAGAAAGTCAGCATTCAGGTTTAGTAATTTTACTCATGGTAGCATTAAACTCCAAAAACTCGCAATTAATTCCAATTAATCATAAACCACCACATTTACCATGTTTCCTGAGTTTTTCAAACATTGTTACTCAAATGTTTTCATCTTGTTATGTATACCTATGCTTTTTTTGCTCATTTTTCCACTTAGGGGAAGAAAAATTAAAGCCCAAGAAGATTGGAAATTTTTAGTTTAGGATTAAGGCTAGGGCAATTAAAGTTTTCTTTTAAGTTTTACTTGAGTCTATGTTACATGGGGATGTGTCCCTAAGTCCCCAACATGTTTCAGGGATGCAGGGAAACCTTAGAAATGACTCCCAGAAGGCAAGGGGACATTCAGGGACATCTGGCAGCAGGCCATCACCAAGACGGTTGAGGACGTTTGTGACGTCCCTTGACCATCTTGAAGATGGTCAGACATCCTTGGACAGCCAAGCCCAATAAACCAAAAAAAATGAATAGTATGAATAATTTACTATCTGAAGAAAAGGACATCTGTAGCAGAAATTGGAATTGAGGCAATTACAGTAGCAATCAGAGGAATCTCGCTGTAGAGTGAAAGTGTAGAGATGGACCATGAGAAGGATGAATATTTTCACCCAAAACTCAAGAAATTGGACCTGATTGAGAGTGGTTGTTACTAAAATGGAAGCAAGGTTAAATTACAGTCTGAAATGAAGCAAAAATGGTAGATGCAAAAATTTCAGATAAAATTGCGAGAAGCGACTGAAGTTGGCTTCAATTGGTATTGACATAATGATTATCAGATTATAGAGCAGAAGACATGCAACAATACAGAAAGGTGCACACAACTGAAAAGTATGATGATTATTGCCAAAATTGATGTGCACTCTTCATAGTATTAGTTAAATAGATTTACAAGGATGTGTTTGTGTGCTGGCTGGGTAAAGCCAAGCACAGGCAAACTGCCCTAGAATTGTGTTAGTAAAATGACCACATAATTTTCTAATTTGCATGCATTCAGTGAGGCTCAAGTGAAGTGAGATCCCATTCAATTTTTGTAATTTTCTTCTCGTGAATGAGGCTCCAATGACGTGAAATCCACTTCAGTTTTTGTAATTTTCTTCTTGTGAGTGAGCCGCCAATGAACTGGGCCAAGTGTACCTGTAGGATACTTACAATGATGCAGATAGCTACAAGAGTTCAGATATCTGTGACCACTATCCGCAAATATATATCTTAGCTCATTTCTTCCATATTGTTTATTTTCCCATCCGAGGGACCTCTTATTGCTTCTTTTATGGAATCATTGCTACAATGAGGGTCTACAATTGGAGCCAATAGCCATTGCTAGATCACCAATTAGGCTGAGAGAGTGTTTCAATACCACTGTTGTAGAGCCATTTATAGCTGGTTTTAATGTAGCAAGCCTTAGAGAAATCTGAACAAAAATTAGAAGATTGAAACTATTTGAAAATATATAACTGAACCTGTAAAATTTGAAACCCTGTCAAAAATAAAATTTGAGAACTTTTTAAAAACTAAATATAAATTCTGAAAACTGCTGAAAAATAATAAATTGAACTGTTTCTTTTAAAGACTAGAAGGAACAATATTTATAAAAGGGCTAACATAGGCTAAATAGCAATCAGTTAGCTGAAATTGGAAGGAAAACGGAAATTCACTTCTCCTATAGTAGCATTACAGTTAAAAAACTCCTGATTAATCCCGAGGAATCACTATTAGCATTTTGATTTGTCTTTTGCAAGACAACTAAAATCAGAACAGTTTATGAGGTAAAACCTCTCTTCAAATTATGAGGGAAAACTCTTTGAATCCTAAACCAACCCTAGACATTAGACTAGAGACAAAATCTACAATACTGATGCTATGCATAATAACTTCTAATCATATTTTGCAAAGTGAAAGATACTAAATGAATTCTGCCCTATCTTTTTGGCCTCATGTATGACCAAAAGATTGAGAGCACAAGATTGAGAACAGCTCCTCTCACAAGTGAGATTTTATATTTTAAACTTGCAACCAAATGAAACAACTAAATTATACACAACAAATACTTTCCCACTTGCTAAAATCAGAAACCAATAAGTCCACATACATGAAAATAGGATAGATGAATTACTTTGAACACACAAAAACAACTCAAGATTTCAGGAATTGAATAACTTAAATGCATACAAAGCCACAACTAAGATGAATAACAATGCTAATACAAAGCCTAACATTATTCTTCACTTTCAGTTCAACAAATGAAATCTAAACACTCTAACCACACATAAATAAAACTCAGCTTCAACACTAACTAATAATTTATGCAGCATAAACATAACATCCACTTTCGTTCCAAAATATTGTGGTCAAAGAGCTTATAAGTTTACAAAACTCAATCTAAATATTGTGCATTATTCAACAAGAATGCTGCATTCCAAATATAAACATAATAAATTTAACAATCTCAATCATCAGTGACAACTAAATTGATAATTGAGTTTTATAAAATACCAATACAAAATATTTGATTGATATACTGTCATGGAAGCAACTATAGCAAGTGTCTAACCCTCAAATGACATATAACAATTGTGTTCAAGTCATTACAATATGCTAAGCTGCATCAGCAAGATAAAATTATCTTTGGGTTCTATATACAGATCAATTCATCTACTCACCATTTCATTACAATTCTTGAATTGTGTTTATTACATAGTTACGAGACTCGCCAAGACTCGGTGAGTCCAGAGTTGAGTCACCCTGGCCAAGTCCTGCCGAGTCCTAGCTGGACTCGCCGAGTTTGGTGGACTCGCCAAACTCACCGAGTCCAAGAGAGTCTCGTCAGCAGGACTCGGCAACAGGCAAGGTTTGAAAAGTACAAAAAGTTACTTGGAATTAAAAGTTAAAACTTGTTTTTTTCTTACTTATTGTGAATGCAAAATGATGTACGCCATGAAGGTTTGTATGGTTTTGGAGGTCTTAATTTGGGCTTGGTGGCAGGGGCTCCGCCCCTGGACCCCGCCCTGTATCACGATAGGGAGCGCGCCCAGGGTGCTACCCCTCGACCCCACTAGGGGCGCTGCCCCCAAACCCCTGCAAGGGGCATTGCCCCTTGACCCCACTGGGGGCGCTGCCCCCAAACCCCCGCAAGGGGTGTTGCCCCTTGACCCCCACAATGGGCATTGCCCTTGGCACCGCTGGGGGTGCTGCCCCCAGACCCTCATGAGGGGTGCTGCCCCTCAACCCCACTAGAGGCACTATGCCTACACCCCCACAAAGGGCATTGCCCCTCAACCCCATTAGGGCAATTTCCCTAATACTTGATATTATGGCTACTGCATCATCCATGATCTATCTTAGACACATTCCTAGGAAGGATGCACACTCCTTTAAGCCATAGACTTCTAGATATTGTTTTGAATCTTTTGATATTTCATATTTGTTTGGAACATTTGATGTCATGAATTTCATATTCGATGATTTTTGTATACATTTGAGTCTTTGACTATATATCTAAGTGTGGTATTTCCTTGGGCAACTCAACTACAATTTGTGTTTATACTTATATGATCGATGTGTACTTGTGTTAGTGACGAGGACCTTGATTGGGTTGACCGAGCAAATAGAGAGGCTAAGGCTATAGCCATGGCAGAGGAGGAGGCTAAAGCATGAGCAAACACGTCCACAATTAATGTTGGTGAGGGTGGCATGGAGTCACAAGCAAAGACTATGGTTGTAGTTGCTACATCATCTAGGACCCACCTTAGATGCCTTCGTAGGAAGGATGCAAACTCCTTTGAGCCATAGACTTGTAGTTATTGTTTTGATATTTCATATTTGTTTGGAACATTTAATGTCATGGATTTCATATTCCATGAGTTTTGTATACATTTGACTAATTTTATATATCTAAGTATGATATTTCCTTCAGCAACGCAACTACAATTTGTGTACTTTATACTTATGTGATCGGTGTATACTTGTGCATGTGATCAAATTTGCTTTTATTTGTGTTGTATTCAATAAAGGGTGCTTGAAACAAGTTTTAAATCCTTAAAAATCTCTAAATTTCTAGGGTTTTTTCAACTTTTTTTCATTTTGCCAAGTTTGCGCCGAATCCGAGTCCCGAGTCGCCGAGTTGCCGAGTCGAGTCACCCTCGCCGAGTCCGAGTCGAGTAACTATGGTTTATTATCTCAAAATTGTTGTAATTAATTGCTTCTGCCTCTAGCACAGCTGAGCGCCAACAATTTATTGTAAATCATCCATTGTAATGCCAATCAAATCCAGATCAATATCTTTTCTTTATAATCAGCCACAGAAATATATTTAGTTTTAAACACACATGTGAAGGAATAAGAACACTCGTTAGGAGTGGTGGAGAGGACTTAAGAGAAACAAGTAGTTCAAAGATATAAGTGGGCTAGGAAAGAGATATACTTGGAGATACTTCTTCTATTGACTGCTTTAATAGAAAAGAACTTATTATTCCCAAAATCTGTTGCATTATAGGGTTATTTGTCCTCATAGTCATCACTGTTATTTTGTATGTCTATCATAAGAAGGGAAAGCCCGAGTGTTCTTAGCTAGAAGCAAGTCCTTGTGTATGGATTTGAAACCGAAAGTAGAAAACTATGATTGTGAGTAGCTGAGGACCTACAGTAAGACTGTAAATCCTGTGTTGAAGCTGAGGGACAGGTGTGGAAGGGTGAGCAGTAAGACGGAAAACGTGGCAGTGAAAGGATCAAAAAGCTCAAGTTCTTATCTACCCATAATGGCAAGTCAAAGGTCTATGAATACTAGTAGCCCTCTCTCTCTTTTGTCATACATAATTACTTTGAGGACAAAGAAGAATATGTTGATGATAAAGGAAATTTTAAATTCCCAAAAGTAAAAATCTCAGATCTATATCTTGAAAAAGGAATTAAGGCCAAAACTATGAATTTTTGTGCGCTAATCTAAAATAAATCTTTAAGTTTTTGATGTTGGGATTTGTCTAGTCTATCTTCCATTTTTACTACCCGAAGACATTAAGAGATGGAAAGAAAAAGGATTTTTTCATGTACACTTCTCTTATGTCGATATCATTGTCCATCCCCATTTTAACTATGACATAGGAGCTGAATATTTTGGTGGTCTCATTGACTCTCGCTGACGTATATGGGATCAAGTTGTTATAACCCAGTTTAGAGGACAATTTACAAAAGCCTCTGATGAAAAGAAAGGAGGTGATGCTAAAATAGTTGTCTGCCCAAATTTCACAATTAGTCTTGAGGATAAGTATGTACAGTCTGTTTTTTGTTGACTTTTACAGGTTAAAGGTGTTGAGTTACAACCTAAGTCAGTCTATGCCACAATAGGTGGTAGATGTATTTATAGGCTTTTAAATACTGTGTTTCCGCCATCAAATTTTCTAGCAGGGGTAAGCTATCCAAAAGGGAACTCAAATGTCTTGGATTATGGGCACGCCATATTGACCACACAGGATTTGACATAGGATTTCCTGTTATCGAAAAACTTATTAATCAATCACAACCCAGATTCCAAGAGTTGCCCGTGCCATCTAACAAATGGTTATCAAATCGACCTTGTACACAAAGTTGAAGGCTTTCCAGTATAGATCTTAGATCAATTCCACAAGCAACTTTGTTTGAACAGCCAGAAGAATCAGCGAGCGGAAGACCCAATATGTCTTTCAGGTCATTCTTTGTCTAGAAATTTCCCAAGTACTTCCAACAAGCCATATATGGATTACAATCCTGAAGAGTCTATTGAATCATCTAGTCACTTTCCCTTATATCATCAGCCCTCTATAAATCCTTATCCCTCTAGAGCTTCCTTAGCTACACTCTCAGATCTGAGCAGCAATCCAGAACTCATGGATAGGTTAGCCAGGCAAGTCAGTAAGAAACTAGCTTTAACACCTAAGGAAGAAGATCAATCAGATAAAAAATGAAAAGGGATAAAGCTTACTAAAATGGGAGAAAAATATGGAATGATTAGAGAAAAACTCCCTAGAGCAGGACCTGAAAAGAAAAGTATATATAAATTGGAAATGAAAGGGAAAGACCAAGAAGTAATTGGTTGTGAGCTTGGTAGATGGCCAACCCCAGAAACATTCAAAGTAGTCAATCCAGATAAGAAGCTATGGGGAAAATATGAAGCAAGACTTCATGTTGACCTAGGTAAAAAACAAAAGAATTCAAAAGCCCAAAGAAATTGGTTAGCTCAATGGATGATTTCCACCCAAGAAAATATTGATGGCATGGATATAGACATAAGTACTGGTAATAATTGTTTAGAAAATCAGATTAAATTAAATGATGTTTCTTTTGCAGAAAACAGAATTAGCTCTTCTATAACTAAGATTGAGCAACATTGTTCTCTCATAAATGATTTATCTAGTGTGAGTTATCAAGCACGACAGGAACATCATGATATCAAAACCATTGTTTCAAACCAAACACACCAAGATAGTTATCTCACAAGCATCTATGAGCATCAACAAAATCATGAGGATTATAGAAAGAAAGATGCTAATAACCGAAAAAATCCTCATAGATGTTGTGGCCAAAAAGCTGGAAAAGATGAAAGATTAGAAAAACACAATCTGGCCGTGCCAGTTCTTCTGAAGAAGAAAAGGAGAAGAAAGGAAAAGCTCAAGAGCAACCAATCCCTAAGCAAAAGAAAATAATTGTTCAATGGAGGACACATATGAAAAAGGATGAAAGAGAAGAAATTATTGAATCATCCTCTGAAAGAACTCATAAACCTTCTGCAAATATTCCAATGCCAAAAATTAAAGAACATAGCCTAGCCAATAAGGAAGAAGGTATAAGGGATTGGCTCCAAGAATTGAAAATAGAGGAAGAATAAGCAAAACCTATCTACATGGATGAACCTGGTTTTGCCAATAAGGAATCAAAAGAAGAAACATCTGATGTAAATACTTTTGAAATGTCTAATAGTGAGTCTGAAGTTTCTGAGTTTTCTGTAAATACTATTGATAATAATTTTGATGAGTTAGATTTGGATTTTTCTAGTTATAATCAATTGCAAGAAACTGAACCATGGGAATCTACAAAAGAGCTTGTAGAAATGGATATAGAAATGAAAGATGCAATTACTGAAAATGCCAAACCTGAGCAATTGAGGCCATTTGCTACAAGTGGATATATTTTAAATATAGATAAGATTGTAGAACCCTGTGACACTATCTACACTTGGGCAGATACATTAGAAAACATGTTTGATAGGAGTGGAAACCAGCAAAGATTCTATATGTTGTCAGATTGCTCTCAAGAAAACTCATGTTGTCAAATTGCTTTCAGGAAAACTCAAAAATTGGTGTAATAATCTACCAGACGTTGGTCAAAGAACATCCCTTGATGAAGAACATGATTATGTTAAGCAAAAAGACATGGGGAAGAATGATATATTTACTGTTGGATTTGAAGAATTCAGAGTGCTACTCATTGATCTTTTCTATGGAAATACTGCCAACCAGATCACAGAAGCCAACAAAATTCTCCAAACTATGAAACTGAAGAATTTGGCTAAATTTCATGCATATAATCTGGTATTTGAAAAGTATATGATAGTTGCTGATAAATTGCATGATTTAACCACAAAGCAATATTATCTTAATTCCCTATCCTGTGGCTTAGGAAGACGGGTAGAAGACTATATAGTCATAAAAGAGCATACGACAGTAAAAAAATGTACATTTGTTGAGTAGAAAAAATTTATTGGCTATAAACTTGAAAAACAGTGTATGTTAGGGGCATTACAAGCTAATAAAGATGAGTACAATTACACCTGTAATCTGAAGGAATTTTGTGATCTACCCCTGTCAATCAGCTGAATGACTTCACACAGCTTAAGCAGTTTAAGATGAAAAGTTGTGGAAGGAAATGCAAATGCAAAAAGTGCTCCAAAAGGAGAGATGATGGAGAATATACCTTCAAGAGAAGTAAGCATGGTAATCATGGCAAAAAAAGGTATAAGGTTGTCCCCTATAAAAGAAGAAAATTCCCAAGGCAACCTCCACCAGACCTACTACGGAAAAGAAACAAACAATCCCCTAAAGGAGTAAAATGCTTTATTTGTAAAGGCCCTCATTATGCTACAAATTGTCCAAAGAAGTTAAAACCTGGTACAAAGATTTATGCTTTATTTGAATATGAGAATCAAGACTGGGAAATAGTGAAAAGTAGAAATATTTCCCTTGATATGGATAATTTGTATGAACTAATTGAAATTGTTCCTGACAAAAGTTACATGATGAGATACAAGGATCTAAAGGATAGACTAAATAAACAAAGAAATTGTTTCTCATCTGAGTCAGAAACAGATGAGAAATTATTACTCTCCTTGAGGATACTCTCAAAGATGTCCAATTAAAAATCCAGATTGAAAAATCTAAAGATCCTTATAAAATGACGAGAACCAAAGAAGAAAGGAAGAATGTTGTTCGTTAGCATCTAGCCAAACTGTAAAAACTAGAATCTGAAAAGGATGAGCTTCAAAAATAGCTCAAGCAGCAAAAAAAGCCTAAGAAAAGTTTCGCTAAAGAAATTGATCATGGCTATAAGATTCCACCTTGGCAAAAAACTAAGCCATCTTCCAAACACTCTTCTAAGCATAAGGTCAATGGTGATGAAGATGTCATTGCTATCTTCAAGAAACTCAATCTTCTTATGGATGATGTTGTTGATCTTAGATGATTAGTCAAAACTTAGCAAAAGAAGCTGAGAAATCTTTTTGCCTCAGTGGGAGAAGTCAAAGACATAATGTTCAAAGCAAACCACCAAAGTACTACAAAATCTGAGTTTGGACAAGAACGGCAGGAAGAGTCTAAAGAAGCAAGTAGTAATAGTATCATACAGAAAACCAGAGATAAATCTTGTTCTTTATTATTGGCTAACAATGGGAATTATATCAGGATTAATTTTTGTTTCCTAGGATTCAAGAAGATCCCACTAGATGCCTTTGTAGATACAAGATCATCTAGATCATCGGCAAAAAAAAATGCTATATCCCTCCAGAATTTTGAAAGCCACAACCTGATCTCCCTCACAGTTATGCCATCAATGGAGAAAGGATACATATGGGCAGGTATGCACAAGATGTTCATGTAGAAATCATGGGTAAAATGTTTGCCACAGGTTTCATAGAATATAATGATCTGGAAGATGATGTTCTGTTAGGCTATTTGTTTCTCACAATGTTCCACGGGGTTTCGGGAACGGGGACGGGGGGGCAATAGGGGACACAGGGATGGGGGGTCTAAGTTTGGGGGCGACGAGGGGATGGTGTCAGGGGGGCGACAGGGTGCTGAAATACATATAGTACTTGAAAAAAAGTTATAAAAAGATGTATAAGTATAAGAACTATACACCTTGGAGACAACTAGGAGTCCCCTAGATGTCTTGAGAACACCCCAAAGTCCTTAAAGTCCTAGCGGAGTCTTGGAGACAGAGACATTCGTGGTGGGATGGTGGCACTGGTGGGGGGACGTCCCCCCCCCCCCAAGTCCCACAATCTCTGAGACGTCCCCATCTAGGAAACGCAAGGTTTTTTTTGGGAGGGGGGGCGGGCGGGACACCTCCCCATGGAACACTAGTTTCTCACTAAATATGAGCCACTTCAGTTTTGAAAACATAAGATTTCCTTGAGACATGAAGATGGTCAGGTAGAAATTCTAGCACTAAAAATTGTTAATCACAAGTTTGAGCATAGTGGGAAAAAAGTAAAGAAAGAATCAATAAAAGAATTAATAGAATCTTCTTCAGAGATATTTGATGAAATCAAAAACAGGTTCAAGACAGACTGTTGCAGTATGAACCCACTTCAATACTGGTCCCAAGACCATGAAGAATGTGAAATACAGATTAGGCCAGAATGTCATTCAGTGAGTCCTCATGAGCCAACATATCTGATGAGTCCCTCAAAAGTCAAGGAAATGGATGAACACCTTAATGAATTAATAAAAGGACATTTCATTTGTCCTAGCAAAAGTCCATTCTCTTGCCCTGCATTTCTGGTAAAAAAACAAACTGAGAAGGAGAGAGGTAAGAAAATATTTTGCATAAATTATAAACCTCTCAATGATATTATCCTTCCTTTCAATTATCCAATACCATTCAATGTTGATTTAATTATAAGAGCTACTAACAAAAAGGTATTCTCTAAGTTTGACTGCAAGTCAAGTTTCTGGCGGATCAAGGTAAAGGAAACAGATAGGTATAAAACTGCATTTCCTGTTCCTCAAGGATTGTATGAATGGAATGTCATGCCATTTGGTCTATGCACAGTGCTAACATATTTTCAGCGAAGAATGGACCAAGCTTTAAGGCAATTAAAAGAATTTTGTGCAGTTTATATAGATGATATTCTTGTATTCTTTGATTTAGAAACTAAACACTTACAAGATCTTGAGGAGCTATATACAACCATCTGAAAGAATGGAATATGTTTATCAGCAAAAAAGATGGTTATTGGTAAAAACCAAATTGATTTTCTAGGATTGCATTTAAATAAGGGACAGATCCAGTTACAACCACATATTCTCCAAAGGATTCAAGAGTTTCCTAATATCTTACAAGATAAAAAGAAAATTCAAAGGTTTTTAAGTTGTTTGAATTATGTCTCCCCTTTTTACAAAGGACTTGTAGAAGATAGGAAGCAATCCAAAAGCATCTCAAGGAAAGCAAGGAAGGATGGTCTCTTAAGGCAACTGAAGCAGTACAAAGAATTAAATCTAAATGCCAACATTTTCCTTCTTTACAAATTCCAACTCAAGATTTGCCTTTAATACTATATACTGATGCTTCTGACAATACTTGGTTAGCTATGTTGATACAGGAAGGAGATGGGAAAAGACGTATTTGCGGATATAGGTCTGGCACTTTCACAGAGACAGAATGTAGATACCACATTTTTGAAAAAGAGATATTGGCTGTCAAAAAAGAAATTGAGAAATTCAAGATTTTCCTTAAGCCAGTCTAGTTTACAATAAGAACAAATAGCTAGGCAATGAGGAGTCTACTCAAGAAGAAGCCGAACAAAGACATAGCTCAAGGAAGAATTTCCCAATGGCGTTTTGAATTTTTAGGCTAGGACTTTGAGATTGAATGGATAAAAGGAGAAAATAATCCAGTAGTTGATGCTTTAACAAGGGAATTAGTGGGATCAATTTCCCAAGGGTGTTTTGAATTTTTAGGCTATGACTTTGAGATTGAATGGAGAAAAGAAGAAAATAATCCAGTAGTTGATGCTTTAACAAGGGAATTAGTAGGATCAATTTACCATGGCATTACTTTCAAGGAACCAAATTGGTATAGGTCAGATGGAACTCCAATGTATATCTTGGAAGGAACAGGCTTAAATTATCCCTATTTACCAGAACATATTGTTGAACTATTGCTTGAATCTTACTTCCTTAAGAAATGGCTTCTGGATTTAAGACAAACGATCTGTTATTATCATGGCCAAGGGATAATAGATTAGGATGAAGAAAAATAATTTATAGAACTTTTAGGCCTAGAAGATGCCCCAATCAAACACCGGTGCAGCTGATATGGAACCCTCCATGTTCGTATGAAAGGACTTTTTGGGATGAATTGGTCAAAGCGCAGTAAAATCAACTTGCTCAAAAATCTGAAATATGGTTTCATCAGTAGAATTAGCTTTGATCAAGATTCATTTGAAGAATACATTGATTTAATTGGTGCCAAGTTCAATCCAAATCTAGAAGAATTTTTCAAACTTATCCATCCACAACTTTGGGAAAAAATGCTAGAATGCATGGAACAATACTTGACCCATTATCCCAGAACTAGATATGACTTCCCTAGAATTGAACTATATTCCTTAGAATCCAGATGGAAGCTGGAAGTAAAAATTGAAGAAATGGAGATCTGACTCAAGCTAGCATCTCTTGGCAAAAGAATTGAAATAGATCGTGCATATTCTCAAGATTATGTGGTGCAAATGGATTATGTATTTCATGCCTACTCTCAAGATTGGAATTTGGTTTTCACTCCATTACCTGATCAATTATTGGATCCTATGCCTTTTCCAGGAAGCTAGCACATGGGCTCATCTGTGTTGTGATGTCACCCACATTAAGACGTGACAACAAGACACAACCCTATCATAAAAAGCGAAATCCCCATAGCCACTTACGGGTGTTAAGTGGGCCCTTCTCACTCACGGGTGTCCAAAAAGTGATTGTCTTTTCTCTCCACTAAGTGTTTACAACAAAATGCTTAACAGTTGTCTCCTCCTTAGTGTGGTAGTGTTGGGAC
Organism: Sequoia sempervirens; assembly: GCA_007258455.2. Taxonomy (NCBI): domain Eukaryota; kingdom Viridiplantae; phylum Streptophyta; class Pinopsida; order Cupressales; family Cupressaceae; genus Sequoia; species Sequoia sempervirens. The sequence continues at coordinate 147,625 of VDFB02378530.1, read as the reverse complement.
ACTTGTCACGATTGTATGGTCGGACTCCAAAATTTATTTGTAAATGCTTGAGTTGCCTGAGTACTCCGCCATCTATAAATGCAGGCAATGAGGCCATGCTCAAGGCATTCTGGTTTGGAAGGTTCGAGTTAGAACTCGGTTGAGTCATAGAGTCCATAGGCCGTTGGCATATCAGACATATGCTCTCATCTTGCGTCTCAAGCGATCTGGATGATCAGAAATCTATATGCATATTGTAATACAAGTTTGCCAATAAAAGAAGCATATCATGGTGTTGTCTTTGTTCGGCTTCTTCTTTTCCATGCCCAAAATTGCATCCCTGTCTCCCTATCTCCAAAACCTAGAGAAACACTAATATGTATTTATGTGTGCATTATTCAACAAGAATGCTGCATTCCAAATATAAACATAATAAATTTAACAATCTCAATCATCAGTGACAACTAAATTGATAATTGAGTTTTATAAAATACCAATACAAAATATTTGATTGATATACTGTCATGGAAGCAACTATAGCAAGTGTCTAACCCTCAAATGACATATAACAATTGTGTTCAAGTCATTACAATATGCTAAGCTGCATCAGCAAGATAAAATTATCTTTGGGTTCTATATACAGATCAATTCATCTACTCTCCATTTCATTACAATTCTTGAATTGTGTTTATTATCTCAAAATTGTTGTAATTAATTGCTCCTGCCGCTAGCACAGCTGAGCGCCAACAATTTATTGTAAATTGTCCACTGTAATGCCAATCAAATCCAGATCAATCTCTTTTCTTTATAATCAGTCACAGAAATATATTTACTTTTAAACACACATGTGAAGGAATAAGAATACTAGTTAGGAGTGGCAGAGAGGACTTAAAAGAAACAGGTAGTTCAAAGATATAAGTAGGCTAGGAAAGAGATATACTTGGAGATATAAACAGACAGCACAGCATCAATCCAAAGCATTTACTGATTAAAAAAGAAATCTATAATGCAAATACAACAGCCAGCCAATAATTATTATGAAATCTATAATGATTGTCATTGAAAATCATCATCATAAATTACGTGTCGATACACGTTCCAAATTACAATAATTTACAATTTCCTCTTAAAATTTACAATTAGAATCACATATATGATATGTTTACACATACCAGAAATGGACAAACACCAAAATTACAAACCATATAGACACGTCATGAAATTTTTCACAAATCAGACTTTTATTATTTTTATTTTCACAAATTTGACAGCAATAAAAAATACTTGGACTGGGACTCTGCCTGCTGGATTTTTCCCTTCTGGACATGGGTTTTCTAGCTGCTCATAGTTGAAAAAATTGGACTCCCCAATAACTAGTTAACCCAATAAATTTAAAAACTCAAGGCTCAGGAAAAACAGAGCAATAACTCAGCAAATTTATTGAACATTAAAAAATACATAAATTTTTAAAAATATTCTTCAAACAAATGAATTCAATACATATGAACTTCAAGTGTCAATTCCAATAAAAATTACGAATCATAAATTTCTTTTATGACCAAAGCTCAGAAGAGTCTGCTACCACTATGTGAGTGTCAAACTAGATGATATAGCTGCATCATCCTCAACAGGAGCCTCAACAATCTTTTCATAGATGTGTAAATCATAAGAAAGAAGCGATGTTGACACTGGGAAATCAAAAGAAGCCATTGCTCAAAGTACACATAATTTCACATGGTTAAATATGAATAATAATCTCACATGCAAAAGGAAAAAATGTAAGTAAAAAGTTTGAAAGTTCATTGAAAACACGGTTAAATACTAAGAAAAGTAGAAATAGGAAAAGGCCAAACAAACAAATTGAGTATAGAAATTCCATGCCACATACTAAAAGAATTTTTAAAGGAGATTAAAACTTGTGAAATGCAATAAGACAAAGCATGTAGTTATAGGGCAAACAGACAATTGGCACATAGTAGCAAACTGCAAACACAAACCTTGCCCAATTGTTTAAATGCTAAACACAAAAGTTGAAATTGGAATCATGCCTGCAGAAAACAGCAAATGGAAGCCTTGAGACACATAAGAAGCTCTAACAAACCCTCAACAAGCCGAAAAAAACCAATAAGGAAGTCATTGACTAAATAAGAGTAAGACCCATCAAATGTTAATTTGTTGTCTCGAAAATCGTTTTTAATCACTGACAAGTCAAACCCTAAGTCACAAGTTTTAACACATTTTGTTATGAGTCAAGCATTATTTATGAAAACTCATGGTAATATTTTGCATTAATCATCCCCGAATAATACTACAAGTAACTTGCCCAACAAACTAGCTTGTGAGTCCTACAAGTGCTCACAAAGTTTTGCAACTATGGACTACCATGATTAGACAAACAGTTGCAACTATAAATCATGAATGTAAAAGCCCTAAAATCACATGCACACCCCAATTTGAAATGAAACATGTATATGAGAGTGTCTGCAATTCAACTGGACATGTGCCTTGTTCCTTTGATGCCCCTGACATGACTAGTTTATTTATCCGACGCCTCACAACGATTAGTAACTACAAATGCTGACAATATTTTCATTCCAGGGTTTCCTTCATAGTCCTCCACAATCTAAGGCACCTTTTTTCCTCATTTAAGAGACCAAACCCATGTTTCAATGTTCAACCCATATCCCAACGAGTCCACTCACCAAGTACTTGCAATGACTTTTGGCACATAAACTCGTCAGGACTCGTTTTCAACAAGTGGCAAGTTCCCCATCAATTCACTCATTTTGCATTTTGCTTGCAAGTACTCCCCAAGTCTGCACATATTTGGCTAGTATGTAAACTATGGTTTAAAGAGTGCAATTTAGGGCATAAATATTGCATACAAGCACTGCACACTTATTTTCTTGCTGCATAGAAGTCCTACCAAATCTGTAAAGAAAATGATTCATGAAAAAGCCAATTTAGGACAATTTTAATACCAAAACCAGAAATTTATATTCCTCAATTGTAGCTTGAATTCTTAGGTACACAAACTATATGATGGTGCTAATAAGAAGATGGTCATTAACAGAGATGTGAAAAAAATACAAACAGAGATGTGAAAAAAATACAAGTGTATCTGATGAAGTTTAAAAAGACTCTTCCTTAACATTTGCCAAAGAATTTCCTAAGAGTCAAACATCCACAAGAAAGCACACACCCTTTGATTGCTCAAATTCATATCACATGTAAAAGATGGAGAAGAGAAGTAAAAGAAGCTGAGCAACCAACATGATAGACCTATGTAGTTCTATACAACCATGGAATATTTCCAAACAAGAGAAAAATAAACAAGAAGTGCCTCCATAAATGGAGTAAGTCTTGTGTTGATGGCCATTATTCAATCCTATCATTATAAAGAATTTTGTATTGGGGCTATTCAAAGGAAAGTCGGAAAATGTTATGCAAGAAGAATTTGATTCACTAATAAGAAATCAAAATTAGGAGTTGATCAAGTTACCACCAAGAAAGAATTCAATCAGGTGCAAGAATGTCTATCAAACAAAATACAAGTCAGACAGGTCTGTTGACAAACATAAATCAAGGCTCATGTCCATAAAAAACATATACACTTACTGTCAAAATGATTGCGATTACAACAAGGTTGTCATTCAAAACAAGAATGGATGGCTTGTCAATCAAATGGATAACAAAATCAATTTCTTGGATGGCAATTTGAGAAGATAGGTATATGGAGCAACCATAATTATAAAGACAAAAAAATGATGGTTTACAGGATTGATCAAAGATATTTATGGCTTGAAAACAGGTCCCGAGAGCTTGATTTCTTAAGTTCCTGTTCAATCAATGCTTAGAAACTTCAGGTTTTAAATGGAGTGAAAAACTACATATTTATTATTTGTATCTAAAGGGTCGAAAATGAAGAAATTATTATCATGGTGGCTTTTTGTTAATAATTTGACTGCTGCAAGTAACAATAAAAAGCTCATTGAAGAACAAAAGATGAACCTCAACAAAACTAGGACTATTGCATTATTATTTATTTCCCAAGAATTCAAACTTGTCAATAAAAACACAAAATATTCATTTCTCAATCACAGTATGTTGCAAAAAAGCTTAAGAAATTTAGAGTGAAAACGTGCAATCCATCTTATATACCCATGTGAACTAGACATAAGTTGTCAGAGGAAGAACTACAAACTGATGAGAAGCAGCAGTACATGCAACTCGCTAGAAATTTGATTTATCTAACAATTACTAGGCCACATCTAAACTTCTTTGTAGGCACTTCATCCATATTTTTGAATTTTCTGAAGATGGTGCATTGAAATGCAGCCAAACTAGTTCTTAAATATTGCAGTGAATTTGGTTCATACCTTGATTACAATCTTATCCTATATAAGAGATATATATTACAATACATGTATCTCACCTGACATTATAATCTGTTCTAAGGTTATTTATCAAAAGATAGGTTGCATAGGTCACAATTATTACGTATATTACCTATGTTCCACAGTGTTTCTGTGAAGGGGCAGTAGCATAGAAATTATGTGTATGTGTGTTTGGAAAGTCAAACTTTTACAAGTTTAGTTGTCAATGACAATCAAGATTCATGTTTATCACGTAAAGCATTAAATTTGAAATTCAATATTCATTGGTTCAATTATATTAGCAATTAAAAATTAAAATTTCATTGTTTTCATTACAACAATAAGGCTTAAGGCTACAAAATGACAATCTGTCCACCAATAGGCATAGCACTAAGATTATAGATACCAAAATATACAACTGTCAACAGCTGCAAGTGCAAAATGCAAATTTATTGTGGCAATTGTGAGTTGAAAATGGTTGAAAGGGTTAGATATAGGGGAGGGTCTAGGGTTTCATAAAGGGCACAGAATGTGCGTGGAAAGGGGGCATCTGGGCTGCTCATGCCCTGTTTTTTCTTTTTTAAATTTTAATAATGCTTTTTTAAGCCAAGAAAAACAAGTACATTTAGACATCCCCAAGATAGTTAGGGAACATAACAAATGTTCCTAGCCCAGATGGTCCACTCTTCATTGTAGACTCCTCTTTCTTTTATTAAAGCTCTAATGGTAGTGCATCCTTTTCTATCAGCTCTTATTGCAATTGTTCAAGGATTGAACTTCTCTCCAAAGAGATTGGTTCTCTCTTGATGCTTTCTCTAAGCTTCCTTGGATGTCTTCCAGATTCTTTCTCTTAGATTCTGTCATGGCTGCTCTTTTAAAACCTGCACACTTTGAGAAGAGTTTGACAAAACAAGGGTTATACGCACAAAACTCCTCTTTCTTTTATTGGAGCTTTGATAGTCTATCAGCCCTAATTACAATTGTTCAAGGATTCCAACAAATAAGTCAAATTGATCTTTCTTCTCAATTTGCAGTTCTCTCTCATTCAAATGGTGAACTTCTCACCAAAGGGTCTGGTTCTCTCTTGATACTTTCTCTAAGCTTCCTTGGATGTCTTCCAGCTTTTTTTTCTGAGATTCTGTCATGTCTGCTCTTTTAAAACCTGTACACTTTGAGAAGAGTTTGACAAAACAAGGGTTATACACACAAAACTTTATGTCTCACCTTAAAACCCCTACAAGCACCAAAGGACTTGTGGCTCTAATACCAATTGATTAATAATTTCCTTTTAAAACTGGTTAGAAACTAGGGAATAAAACTTTTATACTATTGTTCTTCTTGGAATCTGAATGACAGTGATTAATGGAGATATTGAAGTGTTGTTCCTACAAAAAAAAATGAAGTATAATTGCAAAATACCACAAATATTTGAGCTGGGAAAACCCCTATGAGGGATGGAACACCAAAAAAGCCCAGTTCATAGGAGCAACTGCTCTCTACCAAAGTATATTGCTCAAAAAATACCAGTACAAAGGAATTATAATTCTTTGTGCAGTTTAAAATTACTTCAGCTTCTACTTCCAGAAGATACAACCTTCAACTGTTCTCCTCCCTCAATTTAGGCAACCAATGGTTCTTATAAAGTGCTAGCAGACTTTCCCTTACATGTGAAAAGCCTTCCACTCAGAATTGAAGAGATAGAGTTGCCTTTTGTTTATCATTCTGCTTGTTTTTCCAGCTTTGCAACACCACCGCTGTCAATCACAGATTCGCCCCATCCACTAAAAGATTGTCATTGCCAACCACAAGATTGCTGTAAAATCAAAGAAACACCCCAACGATCACAGAATCCCCTAACCTCACTTTCAAAATGCTGAATCTGACAGTTTTGTCTGTGACAAAACAGTAAGTTATTGCACTTAACCAATTTTTGAACCAAACATCTTTCTAGAAGCTACAAATCCCCCTGATACCATATGTATATGGTTTTTGGCCTTGCAACATAGTGAAGTGTCTCTTCTCTTGAGGATGAGTTCCACCCCTTTATCCTTATGGAGCAATGTGGGTAAGCTCCCCTTCATTCTGTTGTGCTTTTGCCTACTATGCCACTTGACTCTTGGTATTCACTGGTGATCTGGTACCAATAGGACTTGGGCAGCAAAGAAAGCAAGCTATATTTGTATTATGTCGTTTGGGCATTCCTTTCTTGGGCCAAACCAGCATGATATAGAGTTTCATGATGAGCTAAACATTCAAAATTTTCCTCCTCTTTGCAAGCTGTACTCTCAAAAATCTACCATGGACATAGAAAAGCAACCATGATATTGTTCCCAACACCTTGGATTACAATCAAGCCTTAGCTGCCTCCAATAGTTAGAAGCCTCAAGTAGAGAAGGAAGTGAGCAAATCCCACAACTGATAATAGGCACATTTTCAAAAAAATCAATGTAATGGCCACAGATGGAAATGAAGGGCAATTTAAATAACACAGTTTTGCCAGTGTACCCAGACAACAAAAAGACTATATAGGAAAGTCCACATGTTTAAGAGTCTATGCAATAAAAGCAAGGAAACACGGGGACACGTCCCCTAGGTATTTGCCCCCCGTCCCCGTCCCGGTGCCGTTTCAAGGACAGGAAACGCGTAGGGGACGGCTGTCAGCCGTCCCCCAGAAGTCCCCGATTAGCAGAAACGTCCCCGAATGGAAAGGGGACTGCCAGGCCGTCCCCTGGACGGATAGGGGACGCCTAGCCATCCCTCGACCGTCCCGGGGACGGCCGGCCGTCCCCTATCGCACAGCAGCTTATAAAACATAAAAATAAAGTTTTTTTTTTAATTTTTTCTTTTTTAAAACATTGCTTTGTGGGCCCCACGCCTTCCCAACCCTAATATGGCCACTTAAAACATTTTTTTACCTTCATTTGATCTCATTTTAACTTGCCAAGATAAAATTGCAGCCAAGAGCAAAAGTGAGAAGAGAAAGAGGAGGGTTTGAAGGAGTTGTTGGAGAAGAAAAACCAGCATTTAGGAGGAAGAAAGGAGAGCATTAAGCAAGCAACCAACAAAAGAAGTGAAAGAGGTAAGTTATTCTTTCATTATCTTTCATTTTTTTTCATTTTTTTCTAAGTTAAAATGATAAAATGTATGATTTTTTGTTTTTTTTTTTAATTTTCAGTTTGCAAAAACCAAAAGAAAACAAAATGAGCAGCAATAGTGAAGATAGTGGGGATGTTGAGAGGGGGGAAGAAAACCAATCAATTCATATGGGGCAGCCTCAAACAAACCCATTTGATATCCCTTCTGAAGACTTGAAAAAATATGCAAAAGGCCCTTTTAATTCTAAAAAACCTCTTCTTCAACTAGCATCACGTATAGACAAAGGCAAAGGGAAAAACACTGGGGGTAGTAGATTGTGGCTATGTCACATTTGCAAAGAAAAATATAATGGGAGCTATACAAGAGTCTATTCTCATCTATTGGGTTTTGGAGGCCATGGGGTCAAGGGTTGTAAAGATATAAAAGATTTTGAGAGGATGGAGTGTTATAGATTGCACTTGGAGGCCGGAGGAAGGCCTATGGATCAGCTTATGCAAACTCAATCCGCACATTCAACCTCACCTATGCCCTCTATGCTTGGTAGTCCTAGTGTTGGTAGTGGTAGTAGTGGTGCGGGTGGTGTTCATATTTCCACAAGAGGGAAGAGGAAGGCTGCTACTTCTAGTGAGCAGCAAAATACAGTTGAAAATATGTTCAATGTGCAAGCACGAGATGTGGCAGATTCTTCCATTGCCAAATTTTTCTATGCCCATGCTATCCCATTCCATGTAGCACGTTCTCCCTACTTCAAACAAATGTTTAGAGATGTGGCAAATGTTGGTACCTCATACATTCCCCCTGGAGAACATAAATTACGTACTACACTCCTTGAAAAAGAATATTCTAAGGTGAGTGTGGTGATGGAGGACATGAGACAGTGTTGGATTAGAACAGGTTGCTCTATTATCATGGATGGGTGGACCGATATTAGACAACGGCCACTTATAAACATCATAGTCACATGTTCAGCTGGTTCATATTTCCTTAGAGCCATTGATTGTTCTGGAAAGCGCAAGGATGCAGAATTCCAATTTAATATTTTGAAAGAGGCTATAGAGGAGGTTGGGGCAACCAATGTTGTGCAGGTGGTTACTGATTCAGCACGTGTGTGCAGATTAGCAGGTTTGATGGTTGAGAGTGCTTACAAGCACATCTTTTGGACCCCTTGTTGTGTTCATGCGTTGAACAACGCATTGAAAGACATAGGGAAGATGGATTGGGTGCACCAGGTGGTTGTAGATGCTAGAGACATTCAGATGTTTATTTGCAACCATCACACCTCACTTGCCCTCTTTAGGACATTTTCAAGGAAGGAATTTCTCAAGCCTGTAGCAACAAGGTATGCCAGCTACTTTATTTTGTTAGAGAGGATGCTTGAGGTACAGGAGGCTCTACAGTTGATGATGGTTAATTCAGAGTGGAATAGATGGGCTATGGCAAGCACTGCAGAAGGGAGAAGCATCAAACAAAAAATTCTTGATGATAATTGGTGGTCCAATGTGAGGTAAAAAAATTGTTAATTAATAATTTGTTATTGATTGCTGATTTTATAAAAATATATATATATGATTTTATTATTAATATTTTTTTATTTTCTAAGTTCTAACTTGTCTTTTTTCAAATTTTTTTTTGCAGATTTGTTTGCTCCATCATTTCACCTATTGTGGATGTCATTAGATATGCTGATACAGACTCTCCAAGTCTTGGAGAGATTTATGAAACTTTTGACTCCATGCTTGGAAAAATGAAGAAAGCAATTTCTGATAAGGATCCTAATTCGGGATTATATGAGCAAAAAATTAGGCCCATTGTGACAAGGCGGTGGAACACTATGAACACCCCGCTTCATATGGCAGCCTTTGCTCTTAATCCCAAATGGTATGTACCTAGACCTGGTAGGATGCCTCCTTGTGATGATGATGAGGTGAAAGAAGGGTTTATGAGGGCCCTTGCAAAAATATATTCAATTGAGGAGGCCAGTCTAGTTCGTACACAGTTCACTGATTTTGTTAATCTCCGTGGTCCAACATTCGGCAAACCAGAGGCCAGGGTAGATAGAACTACAGTAGCTCAAAGGGATCCTATTGGATGGTGGTCATGGCATGGGAAGGATGCACCACAATTGAGGACGCTTGTTGTTCGCCTCCTTTCACAGGTAATACTTTAGATTAACATAATTTGATTTAGATGAGTGATAGTGTTGAAGTTTGAACATTTATATAATCATAATTTAAATTGAATGTCCTAATTAGTAAATTTAAATTACTAATTTAGTTTTTAAATTTTGTCTCCTCTCACAGGTTGCTAGTTCCTCTGCTGCAGAGAGGAATTGGTCAACATACGGCTTTATTCACTCTATCAAGAGGAATAGGCTGACCTCTAGACGGGCAGAAAAATTAGTGGCTGTGCATAGTGCTTTGCGACTCCAGGATCGTCAGACTCCTGAGTATAGACAGACTCCAGCATTACGATGGGATGTTGATCCAGAGGACGTCACACAAATTGATGAGGAGGAGAGACAGGAGGGATTGGTTGGAGTTCCATTAGATGAGCTAGCCCCTCACAGTGACAGTGACTCAGACTATGAGTCTGATTTTGATGCAGTGTTGGCAGATGCCGAGTAGTGGCAATCATCATACTTTCTATTTCTATGTTTTGCCTTTGGACACTTGTGACTTTGTCATTTTGACATTTGTAGTACAAACTTGTAGCCTTTTGGGCATTTTATTATAATTTATATCATATGCACATTGACTATTTGACATGAATTTGAATTATGGTCCATGGATGCAATTAGGTGGCTGTAGTATTAATTTGTTTGATAATTTGATTCTATGATGCATATGTCAATATGATTGGTGATTGTTATGATTATCATTACTCATATGAATATCTTAAATTTGAAATTTCCCTATATTTTTAAAATTTATCTCTCTCTCTCTCTCTCTCCCTATATATATATATATATATATATAGATAGATACTATACAGCCGTCCCCCCGTCCCCTAAAATCCCCTCAAAAATTTGCCATCCCCGAAACGCGTCCCGCCGTCCCGCCGTCCCCCTGTCCCAGAAACTTGGTGGAACATAGAATAAAAGTATTCTTTACTCCTATTTGATGATAAATATGGAGGCATCGTTAGTAGGTAATACAATGGAAGTAACTGATCTTCAACTTATCCTCACACAGATATGCTTGGATATCATTGGTACTTCTATTAGAAAATGTAAGGAAGGAAGTCTCTCATCAAATGAGATGGAAATAAATGCCTTCAGTCTAATAGAACACTAGAGAACTGTAAAGGAATAGGTCATCTATGTCTATTTTCATATCTCATTAACAAAGCTTGGATGCTGCTCAAGCTCAACTCTAAGTTCCCTAGAACAAACACCAAGATGACCCTTCAGCAATATTGGATTATAAGAACACTTACATCAAGATCTAAGAAAAATTTACAGATCATAACACTCACAAATATTAAGCAGCAAAGAAAGAAATTTTTTAAGTCTGGCTTAAATGGGGAACTCCATGTGGTTACACCATTACAGTAATGACAAAAGAATACAAAAAGGGTTTATCCAAAGGATTTTCTTTCTAACTATTCTAAATATTATGGATAAGGAAAAGGGTATTCAAAAGCAAAAGGAGTTCAAGAACGCCTAGAAAATGGCATTGTAAGTTTAAAGTCACTTTTCTATTTAGACATTCAGATCAATGTTTTCAATGGACGCAACTTCCATTTTATAGAAAGATTAAAAAGGCACAAAAGGAGTACAACATGTAGTCACAAATTACCACAGAAATTATCCTAATTCCTACCCTTCGTAACACACTCACCTACAAAGTCAAATTCAAGAAATTAGTATGAACTACACACATTCTCATTAAAAATCATTGAAAGACTTGACATATTACAATATTTTCTGTTTTAGATAAGGGTTTTAAATGCTGAGAAAGGTAGCAATTATTTATCAATTCTCACAAAATTATAATGGCTTATTTCCTAGCCATCATTCTGTTCCTTCTGATTTGAAACACAAAACATACAAGAATACCCAAGTTTTAAAGTGCATACCTTGTCTAAGGGACGAGAGTACAAGTCAACTCGATAATATGCATTGGACATTAGCAATTTTGGGTTGTATGATTGAAAGAGACTGCCAACAAGCATTTATAAAATACTAAGTCAACCATGTTTCTGATGGAAAATTTATTAAGAAATCTCATTTCATTGTGTATGCATCTATCATATTACTTACATAAGCATCAATTAGTGCAAAATCCTTGGTGAAAGAATAATCACCACCACAATGTTAATCATTCAACATTCCCATATAAGATTTATCATCTAAAGATAGAGAAAAAAGTTCAACCTCTAATCCCACTTTCTTTGATTATAAAAACTAAGGCAACAAATGCTAAAACCAAGCAACATGGAAAATGTAAAGCCTCTATGGGGTAATCACTGTATGTAGTTAAAATTCTCAGATGAAAAGCAGGGTGAAAAAAATGCCTAGGCCCACTTGGTACATTGGGATTTCAAGACCATCTCCAATGTTGAGGGGAACAACAAACAAGAACTAATGCAATTCAAACTCTCTAAAACCAAATAATATGGGTGAATTTATCATTGTCAAAACTTTTTTTTCTTGCATCCCATTATATACACTAGTAATGATGAATATTATGCACTGCATTTTGTGCTTAGATATAGGCATGATTTCTCTCTGAAGTAAATAATCTACATGATAACAAATCTATATATATATACACTTACAAATAATACAAAATAAGACATTTATATTCATATTCCTATGGAAAAAAAGAGACTTGATAAAAATACAAGACCTGTGAAATTGATATGTTGCAGTAAAACAATTTTTTAATGCAAAAGAAGGAAGATAGATTAAATTAAACAGAAAATTTCCCAGAAAACCTGTGAAATTTATTGCAACATCATTTGTCCAGAAAGACTCTTCTACACAGCTAAAAAAATGGCATTGAGAGCATTAGCATCAAAGCAGTTACCTTCAGCATACATCTTAGCGAGCAACTTCAGAAGGAAAACCTTGTTAGCCCCAACAATGGATAATCAATCTGGATATTCTAATGTGCAATTTATTTACACAGATTCTAATTTTCCTGTGTGTTGTTCCTATGCAATTTTCTAATGAAACTAACATACACTAGACAGAAATGAGAACATTAATCTGTGTTACAATTATGAGATGCCATCTACATATTTTCATTAATTTAACAAATTCATGCCTACCATTATATAAATCAGTTTTTCACGCCTGTTTATGTAACTACTAATGTGTGATCCTTCTTATCTATATATTCAATGTTGTAACAAAAGAAGTATACTGGTGCTTAAACTTGTAAGTGACTTTTTATTTCTAATTGATGTTTTAAGTGAGGAATATATTTGAAAAAGCACTTAGAATGGACTTATGATATTTAGCTCAATGCTTAAAATGGAGAAAGACATGAAGGAAACAATAATTTGGAAGGGAATGTAGATAACATCACATAACAAGAGCAAGATACCCTGGAGAAACCCAATGTAGGAAATCTCTAGCTTCGAAATGGGATTGTGCCTCCTATGACCAAGAATGCAAGGTTATCTATGCTCTTTCTGCAAACTCTCCTTCCCCTTGTTGCAACTCAGCACTCCTCGAGATCATTCCGGATTCCCCCTGAGACTCTTTCTAAACCAAGAACATGCTGCAAAACTAACACCAAAAACTCCAAAACCAATTCAACTGTCACGTTGTCAATTGACCCAACTTCCATTTTGGATGCTTGGTTCTATCTTTTTTGAGATGGGTTCAGACATAAATTAAACTGTTACTAATATCCTAGTGCAGGTTTGAGAAACCCCAGATTTGTCATGTATGCCTGAGCTATGTGTTCAGGAAGGATATACATTTTCAATCTAATCCGAATCCATCACCAATGCACAGGTGACAGATATGGAGAAGATTCCAGAGGCAAACTTCTAAAGGCCATAACTTTGTCTGATGTACTCTGATTTTCCCCTTTTGAAGCATTAGAAAGCTACTTAATCCCTCAATTGCAATTTTTAGAGCATCAACCATAAGTCCTAATATTAACTTGTTTTGACATATAAAGAACCAATCCAGTGTCCTTATAGTCATGCAAACCATGTGACTGAAAATTATTAGATTTTATTGATCAATTTCTGATCACTTGTTTGTAAATATTTTTTATAGTCTGTTTTCCCTGAAAGAATAAAGCAGCGGTTCATGATCATTTAAATAAATATGCATGTAATTATAAGTGGCCAAGTGGAGTCAAAAACTTCTGATGTGAAATCCTCCTCCTTAAATGATGATAAATAACCTCTTTCATAAATATAAATGACAAGAGTCAATCTTTTGTAAAAATAAAGAATATCTTGTAAATGTAAATATTTAAAGTCACTCTCATAAAATTTGAAGATGAGGTTGACTCTCTTTTGTAATATTTGTAACTTTGCAATTAGCTTTTAGCTTTTTTTCTTTTAATATATTTTCCTTATCTAGCTAATAACACCCTCAACTAAAATAGATCCCATGGGGCATCTAGTGAGAACACCCTGAACTGTGAGAATCTAGATGTGTTAATATTTGGGGAAGAAATTAAACAATAAATCAGAGATGAGCTCTTACTAAAGAAAGACACGAAGAGCCATTAGAATTAGAACAAAAATGTTTATTAATCTATGTATTCTATACATGGCATAGAAGAGATCAGAATTAGAACAGAAAAAAAAATATTAATATATGCATTCTGTACATGGCATAGGAGAGAGAATAAGAATATAGAGCAGAAAATTTTATTGATCTAGAAATTGCGTACATGGCATCACTTGAGGGAGATGTATTGGTTGTTTGTACCTAATTAGATCATCTACCTTATGTACCTATTTAGTCCATGTCAATAAAGGGTGTAAAGCAATAAATTTTGGCAGCTCTCTACATTGTTTCTCTTCATTGTTAATGTATTTTTCTTAGAATCTTCTAGAGATCTGAAAGGAATACATCATGAGGCATTAAAGCCGAGTTCAGGTCTCCATTCAACAACACTACTACCACACTTTCATTCACTCCGACTCTTGAGACCCAACAGCTTAAACTTAAGCCATCTTATCCAAGTTGTCCTTCAAATTCTCATCCACATTGTATATGTATGTTGTATCCATAAGAAATTTTTTTGTATTGTGTGAAGTTGTAAGGTAAAATCTAGTTATTCTTCATTTGTAAGCCATGCTTGAGACCTTGTTCCTAATGATTGTCAATGTTGTAGTTATGGTTTTAAGCTAACACCTTCAAAAGGCCAAAAAAAGGAGTTACCTAGAGCATAAGCAAGGTTAACACAAAGACATGGACAATGAAGGAAAGGCACAAGCATTCTAAGGAAAAGAAGTGGTCATCGCTGTTCCTAGAGCACATCTTGACAAAGGAAATGAGCTTTTGTAGATTTCATGCCAAGAAAAGGTGTGTAAGTGATGTGGAGCATGCCTTGGAAGGAGAACCAGAAGTATCAATGACAAAAACAATCAAAAAAGGTGCATAAGTTGTCTGTAATGTCCCCATTTCCATTGTCCTCTTTCAGATTAGTCAGATTCAGATACACTTACTATTTTTAGTAAGTGCTATTTTTAGCAGGGGATCTGGCACTGAGCTTTAGTCTTCTGGAAGCCCTTGTGAACATATCAATCTCTCTCCAGCTTGGGTAATGGGCACTATTTACTATTTTTAGTACTTTCTAAAAATAGTAATTCATTATGGGTAAGTTAGACATGGTCAGGGTTATCTCTCAGCAATATTTTCAGTTGAGGCATCAATTTCTAAGGTTGAAGCATTTAAATATTTGATTTCCCCTTTGAAACTGAATTATTATAAAGTAACTTTATATTTTATTGGAGGGTCAAAGGGGACATGAAAAGTACCATGGGTGCCTAGTGTGATGACTCAAAGTCATTTTAAAAGGCAACAAAATCGTTTTTGAATGCTGAATAAGCCTTGGGCGTCCAAGCTAAAGTTGGAGCCAAGAAATTAAAATAAAATCAAATTAAAGTTACTTTGACGTGGATTTGACATGGTTTTAGGGTTGCTTCATGCTTGGTCACCCTAATTTGTTGTTGAAGCTTTTAAAAACTCATTTTCAAGCCTCATTTCTCATGGATGTTTTGGCTGCTTATTGAGATGCTGCTGGTTTTTCGCCAGGAGGTTAGATAAATGGAGTTGAGGACGAAAACCTTCGATATCTAAGGCTGGTTTCAGCAGTGCAAGACCTACCGAGCTGGTAGAGGAGTGATTTCATTCAGAGGTCACCATTAGAGCTTCAAAGTTGCAGGTTACAGTCAAAAAAGATGAAGATTTTCGAGCACTTTTGATGTGGGTTTGTTTTTTTTTGGCTTGTGGGGACTTGGTTTCAATTTGGTGAAGTTTGTGTTGCTTTTTGGTGATGATTTTCATGATTTCTGGGCACTTTTTGGTGTGGACCTGAACCTAGTTTATGGCATTCAACTCATTTTTGGTTTGAGATTCCATTATGGGTATTTGAGCTGAGTGTTCCCCCAGCTAAGGCAACTCCAAGGAGATATTATGCATATTTTTCTGAGCATACAGTGATTTATTAGAGCAAGTCGCCCTTGTTGCTGAGGGCACCCATTCTGGGTGTTTGTTTGTTGCTGGTCGGCCTTTTCGGGGTGTGATTCAGACTTATTACTGTTGCTGTTAAAGTGAAATCTGGGCGAGTTCTTGTCAAGGGTTTGAAGGTCATAATCAGTGTTTTCATATGCTACGAAATGGGGTTCTTACTATTAGCTGCTAGGAGCTTTATAACCAGGTCTGAAGTTGTTATTCTGAGCTTGGGTATTTCTTCAGTGAGTTTCAGTCATCTTGGAGTTTATTGAAGGATGCTTTATGCTCAGCCTTGCATCGAACTTTGGGACTCATTACTTGGTGAAGAACGGGATCATTGAAGAAGACGTAATGTGCTGTTTAGGTGCTTTAATCAGGTCTTAGCGCTTTATTTCTGAATATGTTATTGTGTAACAAGACTGAAATATTTCTGCTATTATAAAACAGTTACTGAGAGTTCTGAAAGTGTTCTATTTCAAGCATATCTCTTTCTATTTTGTGTTCTTGCTTTATGTTCTTATGCAATGAGAAAAATATGAAACCCACATGAAGTTCAATGCATTAAACACTCGCAAACAAACCAATATGCAAATCAGAAAACTCAGAGAGCAAACAGATAAAAAGAAGAAAAAATATGTGGGATCTTATAATACATTGTCCCAGAATGCACTCATTACGAGAAATGTCACTTTTCAAAGAATTTCAAGTGGACTAAAGGCTTGACAGGTCAGAATGAGTTATTTTGAGGATGAAAAAGGGCTTTGAAGGGTGAAAAGGCACACTTTTGGTCACTTAAGTGAAAAGTGGAAGGGCCATAGCAGGTCTTTCAGATTAGAGCAAAAAGACACTTAAATGAAAAAAGTGCATGCACTTTTGAATGTCAACGACAAATCTAAAAGTGAAAATTATTTAAGTGAATCAAATGCACATTTCCACTTAAGTGGTAAAACTCAATATCAAATTAGAGTAAAAGTGCATGAAACCCCCATGGAACACCCATAATCACTTGAGTGACATAACGTCAATTGAAAATCACAAGGAAAAAGTACATCAAGACTCCTAGGTGTGATTAAAACCACTTAAATGTCAAAAAATTTAAGTGTAATTACACATAGTCCTCCCAAGTGACCAAGCACGTCCCAAGATGGTTTGAGTATCAAAATGTAAGGGAAGATAACAAATTGCACTAAGAGGCTCAAAAATGCACCCAAAGAGATAAGGTCACGTAAGTGACAAAGTGAATGTCAAATTATAACAAAAAGTTCATGGAGTGCTCAAAACCATAGATGGAGTGACGAGTTTTTGAGTAATCGTCAAGTTTTTCCTGCCACAAGTATTTGAACAATTTACTCGCCAATTTGACTCGATGGAAAAATGGCAAGTACTCACCAGAAATCGGTGAGTCCATGCCAAGTATTCAACCGTGCTGGTAAACAAGGGGGTCAGGTCAAAAACAAACCCAAAAAACCCAAACGAATTTCTTATTTTGCTCTACAAGTAAAAACACCCCTCCAACCTCCCTGCCATTGATTTCCAACACGTTTGCACCAAGGAGAGAAGATTCAAAGGGATTCTTTTACGAATTTGGAAGGAAAATTTGAAGCACACATTCGTTTTTTGTTTTTTTTGAAACATTTTATTTCATTTTGGTTGTAAATTCCAGCTTCTAGGTTAAAAAAAGTTCATCTAATGCTAAAACAAGCTTGTATTTTTGCATTTAAATTTAAAAAAAAAATGGATCCATCGCCATTTTTTCATGATTTTTTTGCTATTTTCACTATTATTTGCATACAAAACTTATTTTTTAATTTTAACCCATTTTTTGGAAAAAAATGTTTAGAATCTTTATATTATATTAATTTTTTATTGATTTAAATTAATTAATTTTTTTATTTTTTTTAGATTGTAGGAATCAGGTAGCCCCCCCCAGTGCCTGGTAAACTTTTTTCACATGACCAGTGACGCTGGCACGACATGCCCTCCAATACCATGGGAATAGAGGGGAGACTAGACCTCGTTACCTCTTGCCTGCAACAAGATGGTTTAGCCAATCAAGTAGGCCCTCTACCCCTTAAATTAATTTATATTTAATTAATCTAATTTTACATTGATTTTTAGTGATTTACGTAAAATTTAGGTTTTTGTCTATTAAAAAATTAATATTTTGTGCTTTCACTGTGTATGTGTAGGTTGAATACATCATATAATGGCAAATAGAAAAGCTTATGGATTAGGTTCAGCCTTAGGCCTCACCCCATTGGTGCCACCATCCATCATAGGCACTCATCCTGCTAGAGCTAGAGACCTTGCATGGAAATATGCATATCAAGGACTAGTACCTGGGTTAGTTTTTTGCATTAGATGCACAAATTTATGTCATGGAGGCATAAATCACCTCAAATACCATCTTGAGGCCATTACTCATCATGATGCCAAGCCTTGTGCACACACCACTGAAGAGATAAAAAGAGAGAGGAATGCCTTTCTTGCAGCCACAAAAGAGAAAAAATTGTAAAAGGAGAGGACAAGGGCAGCCATAGCAGCATCCATAGCTGGTGGCCATGGTGCTACTACTCAAGTCCAACCAGAATCAAATGAGGATACATGTCAAGGCTAGTGGGCTCTCTTCATGGTCCACATCCAAAGCACATCCACCACCACCACTTCATCTACTTCTACCAAAGTGCCAACAATAGTGCCTACATCATCATGCACGCCACATAGTTTTTTTGTGCCCAAAAACACACCTAGAGCACAATCATCATTACAAGCTACAAGGTGGAATAGGGAGGTGCATGAACATGCAAATATGGCATGTGCAAATTTTTGGTAATTCAACAACATTTCTTTCAATGTGGCAAGTAGTCCTTATTGAGAGAATTTGATAACTGCATTGATAGTTGTGGGAAACGGCTACAAGGTGCCTTCTCGCAAAGACTTGAGTGGGAGGTTAGTAAATTTTAATTTTTTATGCTAATTTATACTTATAGTAATTTATGTTGAATTTTAGGATAAATTTATGTTCATTAATTTATGTTGAATTTATGTACTTTTTGTAAGATGCCAAGCCAATGATAAACAAAAATTCTAAAAGATGCCCAGTCAATGTCAAAACATAGAACTATATCTTCTTGCACTCAAAACAAATGATAATATTGAACCCAATGGAAGAACAAAAATACACTTCTTCAGAAAACACAATTGACTAGTGACTAACACTTAGATAATTCTGCAATAGATATTCACATAGAACAGTTGACTGAAATGACGGCAAAGTATATCAGATCATACATGAATCTGGCAAAACAAGGCTATCCTATGCTCAAGCCGAGCAATCTCAAATCTGTGTATTAAATAACGCTTACAATACTGAACACCCTTCTTGCAAGGTGCGCACAAGAAACTCCTAGAGTATCGCCTAGGTAGGATGGATCCACTATGGGTAGTATGTTGCTGCTCACAAAGAATGATGTTGAATCTACTTGCCTAGATGACCTCCCATTGATTGAAATAACGATTGAAGAAGAGAATGGCACCCAAGATGGTGCCCTCCCTCGAGGCTAGCGTGGAGAATAAGTGCCTTGAATGTATCTGTTGGCGTTTAAATTCGCACCTCTGGAATGCATATTTGAAACGGACAGCTATGCATAGATAAACTGCTCTTCAAATTAGGAGGGGAAGCTCCCTCTTGCTGATGGTGTTTGAAAGAAAGTAAACTAAAACTAAGTTGCCTATCTTTTTTATCAGCTTAGAGCACAAGGTTTATTAAACACAAACGCCGCAGCTGAGATTTTCTGATTTAAAGAACTTCAACTACGACTAACTTAAACTAGAGATGTTCCTAACTTCTCAAGTAATAGCAGAGCAAGAGAAATTAGAAATAAACAAGGTAGATTTTCTGACAAAGTACTTCAATAACCTCTCTCTCAACAAACACCTACACACTTCACTGTAAGTTGAAATCAAGATCATAAAAGCGGAACATAAATAACGGAAATCTGAGATTTTGGACCAAGGCAAAGGAGGCTCATGATTTTATTACTCAAATCTCTAGAACAAAACTCCCTTCTAACATGCCTGGAACAAGAGTTGCAGCTAAAGAGGCTTGCAATCTTGCTCTTACACACTAGAAAACAGCAATTACACTCCTTGTTGGCTAAAGAGGCTCAACAATTTGCTTATCACAACACAATTTGAACAATACTTGAGTAACAAATAGAAGGCACAATAGGCTCAGCGTTTTGTTCTCACTAGCACGGTTAAAAAGAAACTAATGAGCAAAGGCTCTTATTTATAGAGAAGCAGAGGAGTAGAGAACCCTAAAATCTCCTTTTGCTTTCACAATCTAGGGCTTGCTCGCAAGCAAGCTTTATTACTAAATCTAGAAAGAAAAACCCCTAAGAAAGCAGAAAAAGCGAGAAACGCCAACTATTACATCCTATCTTCTTTCTATCCTCAAAGAATGGATAAGGATTATTCCAAGAATAGAAAGAAAGCGGGAAAGAAAGCTTCTAGAAGAAAGCTGCTTTAAAGCTCGATCACATCCGCTAGGAAGTTAGAGATTGTGTCCCGGTTCGGTGCATCTATGCCATCAACAGCAAAACACCGCTTTTCAAGAATATCTTCAGCATCGCAATGGATCTCGAAATCTTCGACTTCATTGGTGCTTTCTTGAACTTTCGACATCTTGAAATATGACCTACCCTTCCGCCAAGCCCCGAACAGCTACATGAACAACACTCTGAAATTGATCCTGCTTCCTCAAGCCCGGCATGGGAACCGTCTTCAAGACTGTACCGAGGGTCTCTATGATAAACTCACCAATGAAAAGGAGAACTTCAATCACCCTTTGTCTGTAGGCGATGAATTCTTCAGATATCCTTTCATAGGTTTTAACTTTGAAAACATGACGCTCTCTCCAGGCAAGGATTTGTCTCTTGTGTTCTCTTGAAACTGCTGAACCGTAGGCTGTGTCTAAATCAGCAATGATGATCTCATGCCTGGTTTTACTTCAGCCAGTGTTTGTTCAAATCCTTGGATACCTTGACGTAGCTCATGAGCGTTTTCTCTTAACTGGAACATCCGTGCCAAGATCTCCTTTCCTCTAACAATGAAGCTCTCGATCCATTCCTAAGTCTCTTTCCCACAAATGACCAGCTGTCTTAACTGATGGTGATCAGCTGGTGTCTCTAAGACCTGGGGCAGCAACTGGGTTGCTTGTGAAGAACCATGGACAAGGTTAGAAATGAAAAGCACGAGCTGCTGATTTTCAGCCTTGAGGGCTGCCTTGTCTTCTCCATCCTTTAGCACTCTCTCACGAAGGTTTTGAGGATACAACTCTTAAAAAGACCAGTCCGCGTACGGTATTTCTACCAAGATTAGCGCCGACCATAGCGAAGTCATCCGCTATTCACCTCATCCCTATTCTTGTCTTTTGGGGGCAATGCAGTCTCCATGACTATCTCGTTATCAGAATTCCTATCAAAGTGAACTTGCTTCTTTGCTTTCTTCTTAGGAGGTTCCTGATAGATGTTATCGAGATCATCAACACTCACCTAATATGAAGGCCTTCTTCTCACCCTTCCCAAGGAGTTCTCAAGCCAAGACACGGTAGTATCTTTACTAACTTCCCTAGGAGGGTGCAAAAAGCTGTAACTTTCCTCATCGTAATAATATCAAAGGTAATGTGAATCAGGTGAAGAACACATCCAAAGATACGAAGCATGTGTTGAAGTGACTCCCTCGCTTCTTTTTGAGGGTACGGGCGTTAGGAGAAGAGCTTCTAAATCAGCGTAGGCTGCTCTGTGTGATATGCACGAGAGTCTAACCTTCTTCTTACATTTTATTGGATCTACTACCTTTGGCCATCTTGAAATTTGGGCTTTTTCCCTTCCCTTTTGGTACTCTGGAAGAAGAGGAATTGTCCTTTGTGACTGCACTCTCTTGGAATGGATTTTTTCCTCTTAAAATTAAGAAAACCTTGCTGTGCTCAAGGACTTGTCTTGTCCTGTCTTCAAATGAGAGTGACTCTTTATTGCCCAGTTAACTTGTGGTAGGGGTTGATCTTCAATTCGCTTCTGAGTATACATCGGGAGAAGCACATCCTCGTCATCATCTGATAGCCCTTCAATGTCTTCATTTAAGCAATCCTTCATCTGATGGAGAGTGAGCCTGTTGTAACTACGCCTCCGCACCTTGAACTCATCTGTACAATTAGCCCAAAAATCTTCAAGGGCGGATATATGATCATAGTTCTTCTCAAGTCGGCCAGCGTAGACACCATGAGGATCAAATGATCGCCTCTCGCTATAAGACTTGAGGCCGAGTTTATCTAGCTCATCTCCCATTGTCTTTGCATCTGTGGCAGTCCTGCATGTGTAGATTCCCAACCCTAATGGAAAATGAAGGGAGGGTTTCTTTCTATTCCTCAAAACTATGTGGACATCGTGTGCTTGCCTCAAGAACTCCATGAAGACGACCTCATCTGATGGATACCTTGGCAACATGAGCGGGGCACCTGAATAACCATAGACCCTGAGATAGGTGAAGGTAGGAAACTGTATAAACCAATCCGCCCAATCCGCCATTGCTGCCCTGGCAACTGAAGAGATGTGGACGTGCAATTCGTTGTCTAGGTCCCGCACTGTGTACATCAAGAAAGGCCTCGTTCACCCTTTTGTAGTGGTGCAACGACTTCGTGAACTCCAACTGGGGATAGTAGTTATATATGTGTTGTACACTCAATGATCCCTCAGCGTTTAACCCTCTGAATTGACCTTGATAGGCCACCAGGTAGACTAGGTAAGACACCATGTGGAATACATGAAACTGGAAGTATTATGTTATTTGCTGATGTAGGCAGTCACTAATCAAGGTAGGCCAATCATAGAACTCGGTTTTCTTCATGATGTGGGGTATGGCGTAAAACATCCAAGGTTGAAACTTGGTGGCATCTTCTGAGCTAGTGACCCTGTTGAGCAAAGTGATGATGATGGCAATCTCGTCCTTCAACTCTCCTTGCCCAATGTTCTTTGGCAGAGTCTTATGCTTTTCTTTCATCCATCTCTGTGCAATCTTTTTACTGTATTTATCTTTATGCATATTCCATATCCTTTCACATTCACCCTTTGAGAGAGTAACGCTTTCAGGCCATGGGGGGATGGAAAAACACTTCTCGATCATATCGGGCTTTAGACTACAAACCAATCGCCATCTGCTGACTAGATCTCCCTTATAGCCGGGTTGTAATGCTTAATGCAAGCAATTCGAACTCAAGACTCTGAACTGATATAGGAATTGACGCTGCTGTGAGGAGTCAGAATGTCCCAGGTTCTTGATTGAGGTGTTTACTGCTCTCTCTCAAGGCGTATAGATCGAACACCGGCTTGATATGATGCAAGTCCATCTCAACTGTTTTGGTGTAATCGTGATAGAGAGCTGATTCAGATCTTGAAAACATTGGGAGTGTACTCCATTTCGGAAAACTTGAAGAATGACTGTAAACTTCGCCTTGGTTCTGACAAGTTTTGAGCGATTTCTATTTTTAGAATGCTGATTTTCTTGCTCCAACGGACAAATTTTTGAGAAATTTTTCTGAGATATGGGTTTTGCTCATAATTTCGATGCAAGACAACCCAGTCGTCCGTTTTTGAAAAATTTTGAATTTTGCTAAAAGCAGCAAACCCTAATTTCTTCAATTTTTCCCAAAAAAAGCTGGCACCTGAGTTTTGTTCAGAACAAGATTAGAAACGGACCCAGTTGATTAGATTTGCAAAACCTTGATGGCTGATCGAAAAAGCAGCCAACCCTAGGATTTAAAACTTTCTTGAAAAAAGCTGTGATATGGGTTTTCTTCAGAAGACTGTTTGGAGAGGACCCAGATGGTTGAAAACTGAATGCATTAAGGATTTCAATGACATGCAAAATAAAAGCAGCTGCTGCAACTTGATGAAGTTCTTGAAAAATTCTTTAGAAGATTGAAGTGAAAAGACCCAGATGATTGAAAACTGAAAACCTTGGCCTTCTGCTTGAAAAGTTTGATCTTCTGGATGAAAATGCTGAAAAAGCAAGGGTTTATGCTTGCTGATTTGAAAAATCTGATTCAAAACCAGCAACTATGGATTCTTGAATCACAAAAATTCTTCAAACTTGCTGCTCCAACTTTCTCCTCTGGATGCTACCTGCAAAAATAATGAAAATAACATGAAAGAAAGGTGTTAAATAGACTTAGGGTTTTGTTTTTGCTTTGCTTTCTTTTGTTTTTATTTCCAAAACCCTAAATTAGCTGTTCAATGAACTTGGATGCCATCTTCCTTCTGTTGCAATTTTTGAAACTTTTGAAAACTTCGAAAAATCTCTAAGGCATGGGAAGTTGAGCGCCCTTCTTCACCAGGGGCGCCCACTTCACTCAGTGTTAGTCAATTTTTTGTATTTTCAACTTTTTGTCATTTTGACCCCCTGCTTTGCCTCTGATTTCCCGTTTGCAGAATGATCCGACAGGCGAGCTGGAAGATCCATTGCGGAGCTAGACTGATTCTGAGAAGGATGTTCTGGAGGAGTCTCTGGCTAAAAACTTGATCTTGACCTTCGAATTCACGGGAGCCTTTTCCTTCCAGGGGTGCCCATTTTACCCAGAGTTAGCCATTTTCATGATCTTCAAATTTCTTCATTAGCTTCTCTTCTACAGATGATTTCGTTGAATCTGGAGACTCGGGCATTGGATTGACTGCCTCTCATGCTCATCGCGAAGCTGACAAAGAATTAGGAGGGGTCTTTTGGGACGATCTTCGCCAAAAAGTGAATTTTTGGACCCTCAAAAGTTTGGGCGCCCATCTTGGCTGGGGGCGCCCACTTTCACCAGAGTTAGATTTTTTCTTGATTTTTCCTGTTTGCTTCTGAATCTTGAAACTCGGCTCTCGTCAAACCCTCTGTTTGGCTTCTTGTATCTTGAGACTACGACCTCTGATTGACGTGCGGAGTATCTCGTTGGAAAGCTGGATCAATTGTGAAGAGATCATGTTAGATGGACGTCTGCAAATTCCTCTGTTGGATACCTTGAAAGCTTGGGCGCCCTTCTTCACCTGGGGCGCCCAAACTCACTAGACTTGGCTACTTTTTCATGATTTTCATCTTCCAGTTTGAAACCTTCGTTCTGTACTTTTGACTTCGATCTGAATTTGTTGGGGTCTGAACATTCGGATGTACTGACGAAGACAAGCATTGCGAAGCTGGCAGGACACTGAAAAGATCAAGCATATTCTTGAACCATAACTGCTAAATTAACCCCTTCAAAAAGTTGGGCGCCCATCTTCACCAGGGGCACCCACTTTATCCAGACTTAGTCAATTTTTGATAAATTTCACTTACTCTCGTTTTGACATCTCTGTTCTTCATGACAGCTTCATGAATCCACCTTCTGTTGAATGCCCGAGTGTTGACTCTGACGCCTGGCAATCGAATGACCTCCATTGATGACCTCAGAGCTCCAGATATGCTTCTGAAAAAGCAGAATAGACCCACTAGGGCAAAACTGATCCTTTTGAGATTCTAACTGCACCAGCCTGATATGGACGTAATTTGAGCCAATCAAAATCAGTTTGGAACCTGACGGACCAACTTTCTATTTTTAGAAAGTTTTGCCAGTATCCATTTCCAAAGAAACCTAGAAAAACCCAAAAAACGTTACTAATTTTAGAAAATTTCTAAAAATAGCAGTTTTCCTAAAATTTAGGGATAAAAAACTGAGATCTGGGTTTTGTCGTTTGAGCCGCTCTTAGCAGACCTAGATCGTTAGATTTTGAAAATTTTGCGTTTTAACCCCTCATGCAAGACATGCACACCCAAATTTTGACCTTTTTGACTGTTTAAACAAGACTTTTACTCATTCCTTCAAAATGTCTAAGTGTAACAAAAATTTTAATTTTGGGGTACAACAGTATCTAAAACCACCACTCTGTCTTGACAATCACGATGAATGCCTCTAATGTTATGGTTCGGCTCTTAGCGGGCCTATTGATGCCTTTTGTGGGAGCGACAATAAACTCAAATTTCCTCTGTGAACTAATGTATCCCGTAGCGCACCCGCGATGATAACAACAGATATTGTTGGTGTAATTAAATATTTAATTACACTTTATTAAGTTTACTTAGGTCCCATCAGGTCCCATCATGCATTCTTTTTTTAGGGTTTTTAGCTACTCCCTAAGCTCATCTTAAGCGGGGGTGTTAGAGTAATCATGCATTAGCTAATAATTAATTACTCCTTAATTGATTATTAGTCTAATTTATTCTCATGCACTTAAGCTAAACTTAGGAGTGCTTTTATGCTTTCAGGGTTTCTCCTATATAGCACTCAACCCTCATTGTAATTAACTCTCGAGCTTTCATATCTTTTGATAGTCTCTTTTGGCCACAATCTTGCTCATAACTTGACACATTTTGGTTTGCATTGGTTCAAATCTCAAATTGAGAGCCTATGGTTAATGATCTTGAATCGCATCAAATTCACATTGGGTCATGTTATCATAGAATCTAGCAGCGCTCGTTCCACGGATAGCCCCCTGTTGTGACCTTTTTCACACATCGCCCCATTGCAAATGGGGACCCTCACTGGTTCGCTCTTAGGGTTTAGCGTTGGGTAGCAATTTCATAGTCTCTGATGTCCGGGAATTTCATGTCAAGGTCTGGAGTCATCATCCGAGCCAGGTTGGGAGTTTGAGCCTGAAACTGAACGTAAACGTCATAGAAGTGCTTAGAGGGCCTCGCAGACGAGGATCGCCTGTGCTTTCGCTCAATTCTGACACTTCCTATTTTTTAGGGATTCTGCTTTTTTGCTTTTTGCTTTTTTCGTTTTTGGCATTTCTGGACCAATCTGGAATTTACTATTTTTAGAAAGTTGCTTTTTTGCTTTTTTCTATTTTTAGTAAGTTTCTATTTTTAGAAAGCGCAGGATGTCATTAGCGTTTGAGTCAAAAGTTTCTATTTTTGGAACTAAAAAGCGAGCAAAAAATCAACTGGATAAGATCACGCCTTTGAGAGAAAATCACTGAAAAATCAACTAAAAAGCAAGTAGATCATGGTGAAATTCGCCTAAGTCTGGAAGAGGTACGAACTTTAGAAAATCCAGTTGAAACTTTAGAAAATCCAGTTGGAAAGTAAAAATTCCAGTTGGACAAAGTAAAATCGACTAAGGCATAAAAAATTATTGAACTGGGAATTGAGTCAAGGTAAAAAATTCCAGTTGGGAAGTGAAAAATCCAGTTGGAAGTCAAATTTTCTCAAGGAGGAATCGAAATTTTTCTAAGGCAAAGTCACTTTGTGAAGTCAAAATTCCAGTTGAAAAGTCAAGAAGTCCAGTTGAAGGTCGAATTTTGCTAAAGGCAAAAAGATAAAAGAAAAACTTAAGTTTTATTTAAAAACTTAATTATCAAGCCAAAAGGGACGCCTTGTTTGAAAAGTCAAAGATCAGGATAAGATTGCTTTTTTCGTTTTAAAGCAAAATACAACCAATGAGAAGAAGAAGTCGACCTAAATTAATTTGGGAAGGTTTTTATTATAAAAGATAACTTGGGAGCTCATTGTTTTCATTATTTGAAAAAGTCGAACTTTCTTCACAGGCAAATCTCTCCCAAGAAAAGACGTCTTTTTCAGCTGCAAGTGGATTTTTCTTGAGTTCCAGAACATTGAATTGGATTTTTTCTCCTCCTTTCCGGATTTTCTTCAAACAACTGCAGGTTACCTTTGGCGATTTTGAAAGGGGAATTGGATTTTTTCATTAGAGATTTGAGAAAACTTCAGTATAAACCTTAAAAAATCCAAAAGATTATTTAAAATTCCACGAATGCTCTTTGAAAATAATAAAGGCAAATCGATTTCATTTAAGAATTTATTCTTCATGCAGCCTTTAATCAAGTTCTGGATTTTTAATTAATTTTTCAAAATTTCTCCAGCCAAGAAATCGCCTTTTTTCGCCTTTTTATTAAAAAATTCTCTAACTTCGAGTTTCTTACAGGCACAATGTCTTCTCCGAAGAACGTGGGAGGTGGAGTCAGAAAAGCTCAAGTCAAGGAAGTCCTGAAGGAATTTTATCCAGAATCCCAGTTATCCTCGAAGTGGAAGAAAGTGACAGATACAAACTTTGAACAATTTAATGCAATTCAGCACAAGAGAAGGATGTGTGGCACAGGAAACGAAATGCCTATGTGTGGCACAGGAAACGGAATGCCTACACCTATCGCCTCAAATATTGTTAAGTCTGGACTTCATCAAGCAGCAGGATTTCCGCCTGCAGTTCAGTGCAATGAGTTAATGGTTGAATGCGCCAGAGGGTACAATCCTCAAACAAGATCAATTAAAACTCCCAATGGAATCACCATAGCGTACTTTACAGAGGATTCAGTCAGGGAGGTATTTGGTATTCCCCATCGTCGAAAAATGTTGATCAGGACTCAGCAAGAATCACAGGCCATGTTCGATCAAGCCAAGGAATCCTGTATGGACATCATCAATTCCAACTGGATTAAAGAACCCAAAAGACATCGCTCCAAGTTGCCAAAGAGACTAATTTGCACAGATTTTAAGATAGAATACAGTGATATGATTCACATGCTGAACAGAGTTATGGGAACTTCTCAAGGAGCCTTCTTTGAGGTGTGGACGTTTTCATATGTGGAGGAAATCATATTGGGAATGGAGGCTATAAATTGGGCTAAGTTAATAAGCGATAATATCGATTTCCAGTTGAGAAATCTTGAAAAAACTAAAACCTTCTACATGAGTTCTTATGTGGTTTATATTCTGGCACGATTCACTAAGTACAGAGGACTGATTTGTAAAGGCGAAGTGGGACTTCGGAAAGATCAACTCAAATCATATGATTGTTACCCGCAGCTCCAACTACATTACAGGGACAACTTCAAGATAACAAATGACG
The DNA here is from genome assembly GCA_007258455.2 of Sequoia sempervirens. Classification (NCBI taxonomy): domain Eukaryota; kingdom Viridiplantae; phylum Streptophyta; class Pinopsida; order Cupressales; family Cupressaceae; genus Sequoia; species Sequoia sempervirens. Next base: position 118,587 of record VDFB02378530.1, on the reverse strand, counting down.
CCTTCCTCATGTATATCACGCGAGTTCTTCAAGGAACAGTGCAGAGGAGGCTATCTAAAGAAGCTATGGCAATGCTTGACAAGTTCGGGTCTTGGTTTATCCAGTTTCCGACATTTACTTATATAAGAATTCATGGATTCTCTGATGCTCCGTACAGACTTCCTCGATACCCAACAGACAAAATTGTTATGCTCGAGGTAGCAAGGCAACTAGCATGTGTAGACTCCATTCAGGCGAAGAAGAACAAACAAGGAGTAGATTTTCCGGTTGCAATTGGAAAAATGCTAGAAGTCTGTCCTTCGTTACAATCAGCCAAAACAGCAGGGGTAGAGTTGCAATTTTACAAGTTCAGCACCTATAATCCAAGGTCCGATTATGATCCATACCCGAGAGTGCATGGGAAGAAGTCCCTTCATGTTATGCAGATCGAAGATTACTGGCCTAACCTGATGGACGAGTACGGAGTCAGGAAGAAGGCTTGGTCAAGAATTCCAGTAGAACTTGTGAAAAGGTGCGACTTGTTTCCTATACCTGACCAAGTGAAAGACAACGGGGACTACATTCACCCTCAGTTTGAACAAGAAAAAGATAAGCCTATTTTATTGCCTAACTGGACACAACCTGAGATGGCTAATTTGAACACATTGATGAAGGACATTTTTGCTTACTCAAGGGAATGGGTCGATGGTCAGATCAGCAAGTTGAGGAAGGAAGGAATTTCTCTTACTTACGCCACATTGAACAATAAGGATGGCCAGGAAGAAGCAATTGGCGAAAATCCTGATGAATCTGCATATCCTAGCAAGAGGAAGGTAGTAAGTGGAAACCTTCAACTAGAGGAAAAGGAGTCAGCTAATGAGGAATTGGAGAGTAAGAAGCAAAAGGTGACTGAAAATCCCTCATCCTCAAGGACTTTGTCAGTTGGAGTAATCGAAGATGTATCCATTGTTGATATCGAGCCAAGCTATGAGCAAGAAATTCAGTTTCAAGAACAGGTGGATTCTTTACAAAATCAAGCCTCCACGGAGTGTTTAGGAGATGATACTTTGATGATTGAAGGTGCAGGGATACTGAGATCCTTGAGGACAATGAAGAACTAGGAGACGAGGTAATTTCTGCTCTTAAAGGAATTAATGATGATGTTCAGTTAGAAGATGGGATGGAATTATCCACAATCCCAGATTGGCTAACTGAAAGTTTGAAGAAGAAGTCCAGACCACTGGATGAGGTTCAACCAGTTGAGAGCATACAGGACTTCCTAGAAAGAATTGGCAAGGCTAAAATGCCAAAGAGGCCTAAGAAATATTCTCAGATTACCAGGAATGATACAGGATCCAGGATCTTGCAGGTGGCAGTCCCGAAAGTTGACAAGCTAAGAGATCAGATTGCTCCTATGGATTATGAAGTTACAACGTTGGACATTGGGCCAACGACAATAGATCAGGATTTCCATGAGTTGGCAGACACTTCCAAGGCCATCAGGGAAAAGTTTGATAAAACAGAAGAGAAGAAAGAAAGGTTGGAATTGGAAAATCTAAGGCTGATAGAGTTCATTCAGCAGCTAACAGCCCCTTTGCGCCAGGAAAATGCAGCCTTTATTCCACCGTCATCTCTCACTCCGGAGTCTGTTGATGTTCTTGAGGCTATGAGGATTACGAGTCAAGCAACCAGGAGTTGGGTGACCAATATTTCAAAACAAATGGAGCAATTCTTGGAGAAGTGCGCCCAAACTTATGACAGATCTGCATTACTGATAACTGAAGTTAGTCAAGTTGAGGACCATTGGGAAGATTTCCAGTATGTACAGGACAAAGTGATACCTCGTTTGAGGGTTCTAAAAGAAGTTTCCTTGCAAATTTTGATCCAGGAAGGTGTTGTCGAAGAAGGAGCCTCGTATGATTTCAGCAGGTGGTATTATTCCTTATTGGCCAAAAAGAAAACATATGATGGAATAAAGGAAGAATGTGCTGCTATACGGAGCACGATTGAGAAAATTCAGTTCAAAATCCTCACTTCTCTTGAAGGATTGACGGGACAAGAACATCATGATACGAATGGCTTAGATTTAGAAGGGTTGAAGAAAAGTGTGATGAGCATTTACTTCAAGGAAGTGCAGGTTATTACAGAGAATCAGCTTGATGATATGTCTTCCCTTTTGACCTTCATGGAGAACTTTCAGAAGCAGGAGGCTAGATGGGAAGGAACTTTCACTCAGTGCCTGGAGACCTTGGACGTGATTGGAATGCAACTGGATTCTGTGCCGAATATCTCAATGGGGGAACTTGATTCTGTGTTAGCCAAATTTCTCGCATTTGCAGCTAGGGAGCGATCCAAAGGGAATTGCATTCTGGATTCCCACTTGCTCGAATGAAGTGCAAGATGTCACCATTTTCCATGCTCCAAATGGCGTGTTCTGCTTGTGCCATGTGTCTTTGAGTTTGTTATGCTTTTAGGGTTAGGGTTTATCAAATTTGATCTTGGTCGTTGATTTCAAGTTTAATCTTGGCCATTGCTTTGTAATTGGGGTGCCTATATAAACCCCATTCATTTCATTTATTCAGGGAGAGACTGATGAGATTGTTGCAATATTGCTGTTTAAATAATAAGTGGATTCAGAGTTGAGCATTTATTATTTCTATGAGCCCGCATGGTTTCATTGATTTCTTCAAAATAGAGTAAATTTGTTTTCAAGTATTTTAGATGAATGAAAGATTGATAGTGTTGGAAAGTGGAATTAGTTCATACCTTTTTCAATTGGATGATTTTCAATTTGATGTGTAAGGTTAGTCTGAACATTAAAATTGCTTAATTTGAGTTCTATTATCTATATGCATTGGTCGAATTGATGGTGATATAGTGTAATAGGATATCTTTCGTAAACCCTTGAAGATTGCACCGTCTTTGTCTAGTTGTAGTGCCGTGCTTGGCAAAGCAAAGACTGGTTTGAATTCCATTATCCAGCATTTGTCTCCGAAATTCATAGGATTAGTTCTGCATAAATCTAGTTCCTTTACCCTCATCCCCCTTTTTTATTTATTTTATCCTAAACTGAAAATTCCAAAAAACATAAGAGCGTTCAACGTTACATCAATCCAACTCCCTACTTTAAGTAAGTTCCTCATTTCAAGGTCCCTTTGTGAAACCAGCATATCACATCATCCATTGAGCTTGTCCATCCCCCAAACCGGAACATTGGAATTACCGTATGACCTTTCTGGCAATCTTAGCATAAGAGGTAATTTTTCAAGAGAGGATAAAGCTGCCTTTGGGCATTTCTTTTTCTTTATTCTAAAGTGTTGGGTGTGTCACAAAACACGCATCAACACCCCCCTACGAAACTTGTCTATTTCCTAGGTTCATGAAGTTCAAACACGCAAAACGAGGTGATTTTCAAGCCACCTTGAAATGTGTTCCAAAGCCTCAAACAGTCAGTTTGAGCATCCCCTTATGTTTGCCTCGCGAAGACCTTCGAAACGAGCTCCTTTGCGAAGTCTCATTATTCATACTTAGTCAAATTGTGAAAAATGCAGTTGCACCTAAAAAGTGTGCTCCTGCCCATGTTAAAAATTTGACTAAGTGTTGAAAGTGCAAGGGCACCAAAAATCAGCGCCCCTGCATGAAAATGATTTGTCAAAATGTACAGAAGCGCTAAAAAAGTGCACTCTTACACATTGTTGCCAGACTTAGCCATTTTTTGGCTCAGGCGCATTTCTTCATGTATTTTGTATTTTTCGCTTATCGTGCCACTTTTTATGCCTTAATTAATTGGGTGATGTTGTACCCAAACCAAAAAAACATTTGCTTCACTAAGGAATTTTGCTAAAAATAGTCTAAACCTAGTTAAAGTGATGTCAGAAGATGGTTTTTGGGCTTTTTAAGTATGGAGATTATGTCAGTTTGATATCAGTCTAATACTGGAGAGTTTTGAGAAAATCCAAAATCTAAAGGAAAATCATCAAAATTTTCTAACTTTGGAGCAAAGAGCACTTTTTGAAAAAGGCTCCCTTGATTTTAGGGGCCCAGATCCTGTTTTAGGGTTTGTCACGTCCAACAAACATTTATCCGACATCATGTCAGCTTCGCAACGAGCTATCAAGCCTGTCGAACAGACCTGTTTTGCTCAAGTTACAGGAGATATAGCGGAAAACGAGAGAAACGAGAAAATGAAACACTACATGCAAAAGCGAGTAGTCTATCCTAGGGGCCCCCATCTTTTTGAGGCCCTAAACAGAGGTTTTAGATAATGACCCCTTTGACATTTGTTTCACGCTCAATCCAGCTCCGCGTTGCACCCTTCAGCACGTCAATCAGAGTTGCTGAGAAGTCAAGACGAGAAGGCGAACACAGGGTTAAATCTTGATTTTGAGGTCGTGAATAAAGCAAAAGAGCACATTTTCAAAAAGGCGCTTTACCTTTTGAGGCCTTTAATGTCCTTTGTTTAGTGATCTTAGATATTTAGCTTGTCCGTGTTACATCCAGCTATCAATTGCCTGTCTCCGTCAGATCAGAAGATAACCTGTCAGCCTGCAGTCGAAGGTTTAGTGATATTTTGGTCAGTTCCAAAAATGGCTATCTCTGGAGGAAAAAGAGCACCTTTTGAAAAAGGCACCCTTGATTTTCACCCCTCAAATGATGTTTTCTGAAGAAATGTGCCTTTGTAGTTGTTTTATGAAATGGATTCAACTCCGCGTTGCACCAGTGTGTCGGTCTTGAAAGTCTGCTGAATACGAGATACGAGGGGATCAAGTTTACCTTCGTAAGATGAAAACGATGAAAAAATGGCCAAGTCTGAGGTAAAAGCGCAACTTTTGCTAGGGGCGCTTGGTTTTTTGAGCCCTCAGATCTTAGTTTTATGGTCTGCAGTCTCAAGGAGTGTTTTGATCAGTTTTTGTCCTACTCTGCAATGCACTCGTTAGCCAGTCAATTGGGCTTGTCAGTCATCCGGAATCAGTGCTCGAACAGAGGCTCCGGCGAAGGTTACAATCCAAATTTTCATCAAAATTGGCTAAGTTTGGAAAAACGCCTTAAAGGTCAAAGTTGACTTTTCAAAACAAGTTGACTGGTGCGCCCTAATTAGGGTTTTTGAATTCAGTTCAACTGAACGATTTCTGGGTTGCATGCAGAAGATACTGAAATTCATTTTGAGTTACTATTTTTAGAAGTCCAGTTCATCTGCAGTGTGCATGCATTTGCATGTTCAGTTAACTGAAGAGGATGTTGAGTTCTAATTTGCATGCGAAGTTAATTGTTTTGCATGCGCACTTAACTGACTTGCATGCACAAGTTTAACTGATTTGCATGCATAGTCTAACTGAAGATAGAGATGGCGTCCTATTTAGGGTATATTTTCATGCATTCAAGCTTCAGTTAGTAACCAATTAGAGTATAGGCATTCATTTTGAAGGCTTAGTTAAGCATATGCCCTAATTTGAGGCTCAGTTAACTGCCAAATAAAGAGGTGCGCTTTGAGTTTGAGAAGATGGACGAATTTTAAATGAATTTTATTTATTTAAAGACAAAAGTCGTCCTTATTTCTTCATTCTTGAGCAAGTCGTACCATTCAGAGCTCAAAACATGGCGATTTCTTCATGCATTTGAGGATTCAAGGTGCTACAGGTGTCAGATTTCAGTGTTTTTCGTGGCATTGGATTCAAATTGCTAAGGAGAAGGCGATTCCAGACTTTGTTTTCAATTTGCATGCAGGTTACATCAAATCCAAGTCAGAGATAGGAAAATTCTATAGAAGCAGAACAAACAAAACCTTCTATCTTTTGTCTTATTTCTTCTATTTCTCATCTTAGATTTCTTTGCATGTCAAAGAAAATGGCAAAATATTCAGAATCTGACCAACTGGGTTCGCATGTTTCAGCATCAGTAGCAAAACCCATGTCTTAGATTTTTTCGAGAAAATTGCCCCGCAGCCTTCATTTTGAAGCTCTGTGCTTTTTTCAAAGATTTCTTTGCATGTGGGCCAAAATCACATCTTTTTGAAAATCGCATCTGGGTTTGATCAAAATTATGTTGTGCACAAAACCCATGTTCCAAATTTTCTCAAGAAAAATTGCCCCGGGAAGCTCTAAAAACCCCTGCAATTCTCAACTGAAGAGTATTTGCATGTCAAGCTAAACGGTGTTTTTTCGCAATTTTGACGTTGTGGGTTGTCTTAGAATCATTTTCCAGACAAAACCCACGTCTCAAAATTTTTGGTGAAAATCATCCTCCAACAGGTTATTTTTAGCCTCACCAGGAGCCATTTTAGCTTTCCGGAGAAAGTTGTCAGAACATAGCCGTGTTCATAGTCAACTGGCAAGTTTTTCAGAAGACGATTCAACTAGACTAAATTCAAGACCAAAATCGGTCTTAATTCATGTTTTCATCAAAATAGCTGACAATCAAGGGCATTCAGGCGCTAATTCAAACAATTTGATAGGCGTAGACGTGGGGTGGACCATTGGAATTTTGTGTGTGCAGCGAGTTCATGTGTATTTCTCGCAACCAGATTGTTTGCCGTCAAGCTTCGTGGTTTCATCATGCAACACTTTTTCGTTGAGAAGAATCAAGAAAAGCATCAGAAGCATTAAGCTGCAAAAGGAACAGAGATCACTCCATTTACGGAGCCGCCAAAGTCACTCAAATCCCATGCCATTATCTTTGTGAAGATGGTACCTATGCTAATCTCAAGGCTGTGCAAACTAAGTTCCAAAAGCATGTTCATGATATCTTGATGGAAATTCTGGATCACATCTCTGTGATGACATCTAGTTTCAAGAAAGCAACTGGAGATATCAGAAACTGCCAAAAAGAAGTTAAGGATGGTGATGTTGGGTGCCAGAGGCAGGTCATCATCATGAAGAGCATCAAAGTGCCAGAAGACAATGCCATCAATCAGTTCCTGGATGACTTGATGGACAGAGATGACTTGGAGTGATCTGCCAGTTGGGATTTGCAATTAGTTTCGAGGTTAGAGTCAGGAGCAACAGTTAACTCGACTTTTAGTCTTGAGTTCACTTGTTGATTTCATACATGCATTTCTCTTCCTTGGAATTATCTTCGCAGGAGTTAGGATTAGGGTTTTTAGTTAACTGAGGGTAGTATTCTAGTTAACTTTGCTTTCAATAAGGACGTGAATGCTTGCACATTGTCCTTTTAGATTAGATGTTTCGGTTAACTGATGGTAGCTTTCCAGTTAACTATATAGTTTGCTTTGTTAGGGTTTAGCAATAAAATCTTGCATGCATTGCAAGACTGTAGAAGACTCAAGGTGATTTTAGGGTTCCCTACACCTTTTGATGTCTATAAATAAGAGTTTTTGCTCATTTGTACATAACTTTTGCGTGATAGCATACATGTTGTGCCCACCTTGCCTATAGTATTGCTATTTTGTATCTGTTCACGGACTTTTGCATGAGAGAGAAATATATGTTGTGCCTACCTTGCCTTCAATATTGCTCGTTCTATATTTGTTCATGAGTATTTACTGTTATGATGAATTGTTATGCCACTTGGGTTTCATGCAATTATGATGGTGGATGCTTTTCTTAGTTACATTGATTATGTTTTGTATTCAATAAACTTGTTCAGATTGAGCTGATAGATGTGCCACCTTGCCTTCAAGTTGAGAATCCGTTCTTATTTATCGTGTGATGTGTGTGAATAATAAACTGGTTTAGATTGAGCTAATAGATGTGCCACCTTGCCTTCAAGTTGAGAATCTATTCTTGTTTGTCATCAAATAATCATTCCTGCTCCATTTCCTCATGCTCTGTTTTCTTGAGGAAACTGGATAGTTTTAAAGTAGTTAGCTTAGTTGTAGTTAGTGATCTGCGAAACCAGAAAATACTTAGCTGCAACATATATAGTTTTCTTGAAAGCCTTGTACCTCTTACAGCCGAGAAAAAAAAGACAGGATATAGTTTAGTTTATTTCCCTTTTCAAGCACTTTTGTCTAGCACAACGAGGGAGCTTCCCCTCCTAATTTGAAGAGCACTCATTGCATAATGTGCATAGTTGTCCGTACCAACTTGCACTCCAGAGGTGTTACTTGTTACGCCAACAGGCGACTTGAGTTAGGTTTTTGCTTTCCTCAATCACTTAAAAGTGATTTTATGTTTCATTTTCATCATCCTTGGTCTTCAAACTTCATTCCTCTTTGTTGGGCGTGCATCTACTTCCTCCAAAAACGCGTTTTTATACAGACCTCTTTCTTGGTCGAGCTAGGTTTCGAGTTTTGGTTCAAGTATGTCGTTCTTTTCTCCTTTCCTTTCTTTCCTTCGCACTTGGTGTTTGTTTGATAAATGTTTTGTGATCTGCAAATGCGTTTTTTCTTTCCTTTCTATCTATACGCATGGGCATTCCTTTGTTACCCTAATCGCATTCTTTCTTTCCCTTTGCTAAACACGCAGATGTTGTTCCATTGTTTGTGTTGGGTGTGGCAATCTTGCATATACGCGTTTTCTTTTCTTTTGCTTTGGTCGATTTTACCCGCGCGTTTTAATTTCCTCACATGATTCTTTGTCAATACTTTGAAATGAACAATGAAAGAAACTCACATTCTGTGAGTAAGATTGCACTATGCTTTTCATAAAAACCATGGCGGTAAAATGAAGATATAATGCACTTCAATATGCGTTCTCAAGTTTTGATTTTAATCCTTTAAATACTTCCAAATTGCCAAAGCATTGTTCTCAGAAATCATTATATTATGTTTTCATTGTTCTTCCCAAATGCTGAAGCGCTCAATTTCAGCGCCATATCAATTGCCAACTTCACAGTGAAAAGTGTCATGGAGCTGAAATTCAGTGCCCTGACATATTTCCTCAAGTTTCTAACTCTTAGGTGCACGGGCGTTGTTTTTCAGCACCCCTGCACCAAAGACAGCTCCCTCCAAGTGCAAGGGCGCTGATTTTCAGCGCCCTTACACTTTTCCCAATTTTTCTTCCAAACACCTCAAAACTTTCCAATTTTGTTCCAAACCTCTTTTCATCCACTTTGTGCATCGCTTTGCGTGCCTTGTCATCCACTCCACGCTTGCTCATCATCGTTGCTCGCCTCACGCATCCCCATGTTGTTTAACAACTAACGTTTGTTCTGACTCCACATCTTGCAATCTCTTTTCAAGATCGTCAAAGTTGATTGATCAAAGATTCAGTTGCTCTCAGATGACTACCAGAAAACCTCCGTCGTCTTCAAAAGCAAAAGACAGAATGAAATATAAGTATCAAGGTGTCTATCCGCCAACTATAGTGGTCTCCAAGGTGGAAGAAATAAAAGACACAGAGGTTGGTCATCAAGACTTGGTTGATTTTGCAAAGAAAACTAAGAAGAAGCCTCTTCCTGATTCTATGAGAGCAATTGTACACAGTATCCTGCATTTGGTAGCTATGTTCCCTACTGCTGCACACAATACAGAATTTGTCCTTCAAGTTGCATTCCACTACATCAGGGAGAGCAGAAGTGTGATTGATTCTTCTGGGCACGAGATTTTGAGACTCGGCCCTGACTTTTTTGATAGTGTTTAAAGTTCCTCAAATGGAGAAGCACATTGACATCTCGATACAAAAAGCACAAGAAGTCTATGACGTTGATCCCAACAAGGCTAAAAACCTAATAAATAGCCAATGGTTGAAGAAGCCTCTAGGCAAACTGTTTCTAGATGGCCAAAGGGACTTCTGCGAAATGATTTCAAAGATGATGTCAAAGATATGATCACATTCTTGAGCAAAGTGAAGGGCTTTCCTGAATCATCCACGTTTCATGACTGGATGTATGAATACATCAGGATTATAAGTAGACAAAAAGTGCACATTGACTGGGGCAAACAGATCAGCGATGAAATACATGAGCAACTGATCAATGCGCCTTCTACATTAAAATTCTATATGACTTCCTACCTGGTGTACGCAACAACTGTAATGAGGCAATTTCCAGGTCCATCCACAAAAGGGAATCGGATGTTGGTACATGTGTAAATTTTTCTATCAACTAGAGTTGAAGGAAAGCTTCCATCATTCCAGGCAGGTTACTGATGCTTTCTTCGCACCTTTGCTTTTCAATTTTGATCTAACTCTCAAGAGGAGAAGGGTATCTGATGAGGCCTATAAGGCGGTAAGTGAAGTTGGATGCATATTTCTACAATTCCCAACATTTACTTATTTGAGAGTAGGGTGCTACACTGGCTACCCTTACATGCTACCACGATATCCTTCGGACAAGTGGGTTCTCATCGAGATGTGTAGACAGCTGATTTCAATGCACAAAGAACGAAGAAATATTCACAAGCGTGGATTCAAGTTCCCACTGACAATCAATAGATATACTATCCCGACTGTGCAAAAATCCAAATCTATTTATGCTGAGATGCAAATCATGACAATCAAGACCTACAGGTATAGGTTTGATTTTGATTACCGCGATGTCAAAAGGCAATTGCAAAAGGGTCATCATCACAAGTACCGTTTTGAGGACATTTGGGCTGATTGCAGAAATGAAGAAGCCATTCGCAAAATGGATTATTGCAGGTTAACCGTACAGCAGATCAAAGACCTTGATATTGCTGACCTACCAGAGGATTTTACAGATCCTAGCGATATCATGAATGCTGTCTCTAATGAACAAGAGATTTCTAAGAAGTCGTTGCCTGCGATTCAATGGTCTAGGAAAGAAAGTACTAGCATCAGAGAGAGATTGGCACCAATCTTATCCAATACTGCAGAATGGTTACACAAGCATTGTTTTGAAATGAAAAGTTTCAGAACAAATTCGGAAGGAAAAGAATCTGAAGCAGAAGCCTGCCGACAGCAAGAACTCCGCATGAAAAATAAATCAGCAGTTGTTCTCACTTCTTCACGAAGAGGTCCTAGGATCAAGTTTACTGTTGGCAAGAAAGATACCCAGGCCGTCCCAAAAGGAGAAACCATGGAATTTGAACCATCTAGCTCTAAAGGTAAAAAGGTTGTTTCAGAGGAGATAGATTCTGATGAAGAAAGTACTTCCAGTGACCAATTCGTTGAAGATGAAGACTCAGCAGAAGCAAACTCCGATGCAGAAGAAGTTTTTGAAAGCGGGCAAGAGTTTGAAGAAGAATCTGAAGGTGATTCCGAGGGTGAACCAGAATGGAAGAGACAAGAGGGTCATCAACAGGAACACAAGCATGATCAAGAAAGAACTATGTCTCCACCTGAGAATGTAGTTGAGGAAATTCCTAGAATGTCATCGCCTATGATTTCCAGTGTTTCTCATACCCCTCCAAATTCGAGTACTCCTCCACCTCATGTTCCTTCATCACCTATTCCTACTACAGGCATTTATGCAGTAGAGGTATCCACTATTCCTGCAACATCAACCTTGCTTGATACTCCCTTGGTGACAAGTATTCATACGGTTGATATACTGTCAAGTCCTCCATCATCCATTCCTAGCCTGTCTTCACCAACATATGATATCACTTCTGAAACTGAATTCAATCGATTCATGAATGAATCAATGCATGATCAACTCAATGTGCAGTCTACAGGAGCAATGATGACAGACACTTCTCCTATTGTCACAATACCCATGGTAACTTCAGAGGTGACAATGACGACAGAGTTGACAATAAATCCAAAAGTTCACACCTCCTTCCTTCCCCCTTGGCTGATATCTCAAGTATCGAAGCGAAAGAAGCAAATGATCTCTCCAGAGGAACTCGACCTCAAAGAGATAGTCCCTCCAAAGGCTAAAGGGAAGAAAAAGGCAAAAGTATACTCGAGGCTAAACGTTGACAAGACTGGCCACAAGTATGCGGAGATTGGCATACCACCGCAAGAAGGAGATGTCAATATGGAGGACTACACAGTAACAAGAGTCCAGCTTGGAAAAGTTACCAATGAAAGTGCAAAAGCAGATGCGCAAGTGACATTGGACATCTTGGCTAGAAGACTAGATAAAATGGAGCAAGCTCGCAATATGTACAAACAGAGGGCAGAGCATTATGCCACTGTTGTAAAGAGAATTGCAGGATCTTCAACTAATGCACAACCGCTGGCAATGGTAAGTATTGAGGACCTAGCTGTCAAGAAAGCTGAGAAGTTCGCCTCCAAAGGAAGGGTGTTGTATGATTTCGTTGAGAAGATCATAGAACACGGATCTCAGAGCATAATTGCTGCAAACAAGAAAACTACTTTGTTGGCCAAGCTCACCACAGAGCTTGATAAAGAAAAAAGTGTACTTTCCCACGAGTGCAGAGATATGGAAAAGTGCCTGCTGTCATGGTTATAGATGAAGCAAGTAAAGCTCAGTAAATTGGTGGAAGCCAGGGTAATTCCCAACAAAGAAAAGTTCATTGAGGTAAGAGAATCTTTGAAACATCGAATTCGAGTAATTCAATCTCTTACGGAGGATCTCCACCAAGTGCAGGAAGATGTCGAAGGGCATCATGTTATTCTTGAAAAAGGTATCAAGAAGTTACCAGGACAACTTCTTGAGGAAAACTGTATCTTCCTGCCAGCCATAGAAATATCTCAGATCTTCAAAGAAGCCATCATGAAGTTGATTGACAGCGCAGACTTTTCAGAAGCCTCTTTGAACGTCATTTGTGATACAAGGCTCACATTGGATAACCTGAAAACGCATCTTGACAGGTGCAAGAAGGTTCACTCATCTGCCATGAGATCGATCACGAGAATTCACACCATTGTGGATTACACTGTTGGTCCAGATGAGAAGTTTGTGCAGGAGACCAAAAAGAAATACGAAGACTTCCACACCCAAAGCAAGGAAACATGAAGGTTCCTGATTTCCAGTGTTAAGACATTTTTTATGCCTCCCATTATGCATCTTGTAAATATTTCCTGACATTTTATATGTCTTTTGTAAATTGTAATTGCACCAAGTTCAAGATGTAATCTTTTGAAAACAAATTACACTTTGACTTTGGTCAAAGTTAGGTGAGATCTCCTTAAATCGCTCACCCAACTTTCCTTAATTTTCTCAATTAGTTTCCTAATTTTGCTCTTCCCTCTCTCCATATATATGAGGGATTTCCTTTGTATTAGGTATTTTTTAGTATTTTGCAACGAAGTGCTGCCCTTTTTGAAACAAATTGTGAAACTTTGTGTTCATACTTTGCGAACAAAATCTGATCAATAAAGAAGAAGATTGCAAACCAGACTTTGTGTTGGATTCGATAGTCTTGTGAATTGATCTCTTTTGGTGGTAATTAGTAAGTGATATCTAAAAGACTCTAGGCAATTCATGTAAACTTTGTGTTACATCTTTTACTTAGATTTACAATTGTGTTTTGTTTAACTGTGGTTGGATGATCTACAAGACTTTGCACTTGTAATTGTTCATGCTCTTTGGATACTTTGGTTGGATGATCTACAAGACTTTGCGCATGTAATTGTTTATGTTGTTCGAGGAATTGCTGCATCTAAGAAGACTTTGTGCTTCTAATGTGACAAACGACACATCTATCACAAATCCACCATTGATAAAGCTACGGAATGACTTTGTGCCTTCATGAGCTTTCCCTTTTATTTTACTTGTTTATTGTTAATTACTTCTGGTATCTCTATGCTTTGCTTTGACAAGATAGAGGTATTGGTATTACTGCTAGTTGATCGTTTAAAGTTATTAAGAATTGAGAACTTCCAACAATGAAGCATTGTAAACATCTTCTCTGAAAAAAGAGAGAAGGATGAATGTGACACCCCCCCCCCCTCACTTCGTAAGGATTGTGTACATTGTGTAATTACTTTATTTGTTTTACCATCGCTTCCGTCAGCAGTAAGAAGGGCGCCTCCCCTTTTCTGAGAGGAGAGATTCATATCTCACATAGCTGTGGCTGAAGTCCTAGTTGTGTAATCTATCGAAAAGTTGATTACATAATTTTCACCCAACAGGTCATATCTCAATTTGAGGGTCATTCATTTTATGGTTAATGTTCCAGAATCTTCATGGTACTTGCTCCTATGAATCATTTTTAGTCACAGTTTGGCGTCAGCACCAAGATACACATAGCTTCCAGATTCTTTCATCATATTATTCCCTCTTATGGGGGGGCATTTCTTATGTATCTATGTGATGGATGGTGTACTTGGGGGGTCTTATGGAGTCCTCCATCTTTCATCACTTGGCTGCATTCTCTATTTCTCGTGCATGATCAGTTTTCAATTAGTTGTTGCTTCATAGATTCCAAGGTTGTGTCAATTTACGAGTTTTCCAGTGTTCCTTGGCATCAGGTCTGATGTTGCTTTATCATGTTTCAACCTAAGTCATTCAATGACTCTAATATGGTTTCTAGTAAATAGAATTATCTTTCCTTGCTTGTCGGATTAAAGATTCCAATGTTACTCCACAAGTGTACTTCTAGTGCTTCTTTGCAGCAAGTTATCTCATTATTGGGGGAGGAACTGTATGGTCTCTCTTGTCATTATTGTATCTTTTGGGGAGGAGTTTTGTCCCACTGGGTTTTCTCCTTTTCCCCTTTTTTGCATATGTACATGGGTACCTAACATGGCCTTGTAGTCGAGACCCATTCATGCTTTCATGCATCCATCCTTGCATTATTTGCATGTTTCTTATTCTCCCTAAGTTGCACTTAAGGTGGGGTGTTGGTGTAATTAAATATTTAATTACACTTTATTAAGTTTACTTAAGTCCTAATTAGGTTTTCTTGTTAGGGTTTTTCATCTTGCTCTATAAAAGCAAGTTATCTCATGTAATTCATTATTCCCAAAAATATTATTTGGACATCTTTATGCAAATTGCTCTTGCATGTTTGATTTTCTCTTTGTAGAAGGCTAATCCAAGTTTTGCAGGTGATCTTGGTTTTATGGAGTTTATTGGAAACTCTAAAAGATATCAAATGGAGTGGCCAGAACCTAAGGCTCGGCCACCACTCACAACTTCACTACCTCTATCCAACCAAATCGTGATCTCAATATTCAAATGGGAAAACTAGAGATCTCTATTGTAGTTCAGACAACGCGTGCACACATGCGATGGAAAGTATGGAGTCAGGAAACAACTAAAGTGGAATCGAACCACAATTCCCAGGTAAGGTTTTCATCCTCCCTAGAGGATGATCGAGCAAAGGGGAACGTCTCTACCAATCAGGCGAAGTTATGATCCAATACCAACTTAGTGGCAGGGGAACATCTCTACCAATCAAGCGAAGTTATATTTATAGTAACATAGTGGCGACTTCCAAACTGGTCAGCCAAACTTAATAAATTTAAATATTATTTTCAGTAATTCAAAATTTATATTATTATTTAATATTTTACTATTATTTAATATTATTTTGAATTTTTAAATGTTAGTGTTAAAAAACACTTTTCTCCCGCCCAAAAAGAATTTGAGTCCTCCTTAGGGTGCGAGAACATGACACTATTTGTGTTTAAAAATTAAAATTTTGTACTTTCACTTTGTATGTACTTGTAGGTTGCTCTCCAATGCAACTGAAAGGGCAAACCTAATAGTGGAAGAACAAAAGAAGGAATGGAAAAAATATGGCTGCACCATTCTTTTAGATGGGTGGATGGATGGGAAAAATCACACCATTATCAATTTTTTGATAGCTTCAAATGGTGAGGTTGTTATTTTGAAATAGGTGGATGCCTCAAACAAAGTAAAAAATGTTGAAACATTGTGTCTAATGTTGGAGGAAATTGTCATGGAGGTGGGCATAGAAAATGTGGTGCAAATCATAACTGATAATGCAGTAACATATGTGGCGGCTAGGAGATTGCTCCAAGACAAACATAAGACACTTTTTTGGACACCTTGTGCAGCACATTGCCTTGATGTTACATCCCACCCTAGTGGCTTTAAAAACACTTTTACTTTTTGCAATATGAATGATGAATGATGCAAATGTTGGATTCATCGGTCCATGAATTGTTGAAATCTTGTGATTGAGTTCTGTTAATGCAATGAGAATTGTGCCATTATGATGTGTGCTATGATCTATTCAGGAAGAATAAGTTGTGTTTTGATGCCCTAGAAAAGAAAAGTTTACTTTGTAGTAATTGTGTAGATAGAAAATATATAATGGAGAATTATCTGGATGACAAACTAATTTTTCGCTTGTTTGGAGTTGGATGCAGGGTAGCTATACTGCGATCCTCAGAAGAGGGGAAGTATCATCTGAGTAGAGAGGTAATGTTGGAAATGCTCTGGAATCACCATCTGAGTTAGGGTTTGGTCAAGGGATCTGGGAACCCTAAAAGTGTCGTCTGGAGCCCTATTCTAATGTAAGTCATTCGAGGGATTCTAGGAAGTGGTTTTTCCGTCAGTGGTATTAGGGTTTCGTAAACCAATTTTTCCTACCTTCTTTCTATCGTTGAAATTAAACCTAAATTTTGGCACCGGAATTCGTTGGTAGGATATTATCACCTATTCAGTTGAAATTATGCCTAATAGCTTAACTATATATATATAGTGACATTACATGATTACATGATAACGCCTGGAGGCATTTTAAATATAAATACCTTTTTAAGGTAGTGAGGTTAAAGCTAAAATACATAAGTATTTAATTTATTACTTTTATTCAAGTGAATATTTTATTTAAAATTAAAAGGCAAGTGATATTGTATTACCGCCAAATTTTTAGAGATAAAGATATAAATATTTAATTAACCATTTATTACCCCATATTCGAAAGGAGGGGCAGGGCCATCTAGAGTGGACGGGATGAGTAAATCTTTTCTTGAATTTAATTTAAATTTAGAGTTAATTTTGCCTCATGGTTGGACGTGGCTTTAATCTTGTTAAGATAGTTCCTAAAATTTAGTATCTGGGAGGCGTGGAAATGAAGGAAGTCATGGCATAGTTGGCGGATTTCTTAAAACTCAATCTTGGCTTAAAAGTGAAGAGCATTATCTTGGTCGATTTCCCTAGGGATGGGAAGTTGAGAAAATCGTGGGAGGTTTTGATAATCACCTTAGGCAACCATTCGAAGGAGTAGTTATTGCTTCTCTTTGGAAAAAAAAAGGAGATTATTGAGAATCGAGGCTGGAAAAAGAGACAGTTGTTGTTGCAGAGAGGAGGAGATACGTTGGTGAATGTTGGGAAGAGCCGATTTGCTAGCTTGGACTGTGAGGAGAAGAATAGTCAAGGCTAAGAATAGAGCAATACCTGAATTTTGAAGCTCTTATATAAGGGATAAGGAGGTTGGCATATACAGCAAAGGTGGAGTCAAGCTGGAAAGACTTCAAGCTGCATCCTCTCAACACTCTCCTTCAGAAAATTTCTGTTCTAGATTTCATAAGCAGGCATGTATTGCTTTTTGAGTTATTTTCCTTTTGAAGTTAAGAGTTCTTGACTCAAGAAACGTCCATGGGGATGGTGCTGCCTGCGTTTTCCAGAATTATAATTCATGTCTTCTAGATAATCAAGAGTTTAGGATATTTTGGGCTGTGTGCATTTCTCTCTCTATTCCATTAGGCGTTTACTTGATAAAAGAGAACTCAAGAATATACTGGCAACGTGTATTTTAATCTTCTTGTCAGATATTTCTATTGATGCTCATAATCTGGTTGCACAGCC
Source organism: Sequoia sempervirens (assembly GCA_007258455.2). Lineage (NCBI taxonomy): Eukaryota > Viridiplantae > Streptophyta > Pinopsida > Cupressales > Cupressaceae > Sequoia > Sequoia sempervirens. Next base: position 101,055 of record VDFB02378530.1, on the reverse strand, counting down.
TGAATAGGGTGAACTCTTAGCAGCAAATTCACTGTTTATGCCTTATTAGATAAAAAGAAAACAATTCTTGCCTCAACCTGGACGCAAGACTAGCTCATTGGTTATTTCTTTTTTTAGAGCCTCATAGGCTAAACCTGTAGCATGATTTTAATGTGCCATGTTTTTGATTTACCTTGAAACTACAGAGGGTTAGTATGAGCTTAATCGATAACGTTGCTCTTATTAAAGAGTGTCAAGAGGTACCATGATAAACTGAACATGTATTGTTGACCACAAAAGCAAGAGATTCTTTATCAATTAAAAGTAATAAAAGAACTGTGTGCTGTTTGATTTTGAGTAAATACCTGATCCATGACCGGTTACCTCTTGGTATTATGCCATGCATGCCAATTAGATGGCCAGCATGTGTTAAGTGCAATATGAGAACTGAATTAGTCTTGAATTTTTAACAAAGGTTTCGTCTACCTTCCTGGGTTTGGAAACTTTACTGTTTGCTCTATTAGGAGTGTTCAAATAAAAACCCTAGTATTATTTGTACTAGTTTCACGTGGCAGTAGCCATGAAGAATGTGATTTAAATTGTAAAACCCTAGCATCATGTATGTTGCACACACGGGGCAGGTAGCCAAGAAAAGTGTGTTGGGTTGTTAAGCCTTAAGTAGGTCAAAAGAGTTGCCCTAGGACGGGTGTCCTAACACGTGTAATAGGCGAAGAAAAAGCCTCTCAGAAGCCCTAGATTAGAAGAGCATTTCCAAGTTGAGCAAGGTGGGTGAGTCTGTATAGTAGTACAAGCTATGGCCATAGTAGGTGCAGGTGCCATTGATTGCGCCTAGTACTCACACGTAACCCAGATACCTAACTAGCCATAGTTGCTTGCTTAGTAGGAAGGAATCCTTAGTAGCAAGGCAGAGTTAGTTAGGTAGGGTTTCACCACTAGAGCTCAGATGGTTGTTTCGAGGGTTTTCCAACATTACCTTTCGTAAGAAGGGAAGGGCCCCCTTCCAATTAGGAAGGTGTGCGAGGGATTGCACAAGTTCGTGGATGGTGGAAAAGCACTTAGATGATGCTTTCCCTCACTTGCAGATGGAAAGCTGAGTCTTGGAAGACACTAAATCTAGATGAGGACTTCTAATCTCTTACTCTTGTACTTTTCCTTTTAGTACTTGAATTTTATGAAACCAGTTCATTCATGTTAATATGGTGGAACACTATCTTAATTGATGTTATAACAGCCATAGTTGCGTTTTGTTATGTTGTTTGTTTCAAAAAAATAAAAATGCTCTAGTTGATGAGTGAATTCTTTATTGTTCTTTGTACTATGTAATGTGGTTCTAACATGACCTTCTTTTGGAGGACATGAGCAAACTTGATTAGGTGACACTAGTTGTAGATGATGCAAGGAGCATCACAAAATTTATCTACAATCACCCTTGAGTTCTTCATTTAATGAGAGATCACATGCAAGGGAAAGAGTTGATGAGATCGGATGTCACAAGGTTTGCAACGATTTTTCTAACGTTGCAAAGAATTATTGGTTTTTGACTACTTTGAAACAAATGTTTGTGAGTCAAACATGGCTAGACTAATCTTATTCGAAGCCTGAAGGAGAGAGGGTGCAAGCATAGTCTATGACAACCTTTTTGCACAAAGAGCTATAGAGATCGTGAAGGTAACCTCTAAACTTTGAATTTAAATTCAAAATTGAATATTTAGTTTTTTAATTTAAGTTGTTCATTATAAATTTTGGTTCTATTATGCAGGTATAAAGATCAGAAAAGTATATTGCAAATGTTGTCATTGATGTCAAGAAGGGATTAGCTGTCTAAGTTTATTGTCATTGATATCAAGAAGGAATTTGTTGTCAAAGCTTGATGGAAAGCATATTATCAATAATGTATGAATGAGATTATTTGAAGATTGTTATCATTGATGTCAAAGGCATATGGGAGATTGTAGAAGGAATGTTTGTAATGATCACCCTTAAATTTTTTTGAAATTCTTTTTAGCTCAATAATTGGAAATTGCTAAACAACTTTCCTTTCTACTTTCTAATCACCAAGTTTCCAATGTGCGTGAGGTTAGAGCATACGGTGTACGGGATTACAATAATACTTGAAAATGAAGCAACTGAAAATAATACACTTACCTAGTGGGGTTAGCTTAGCACTTCCACTTTTCAGTGGAAAAGCTCATACAATACTGAAAATGTAAAGCCAACTCTTCCACTTTTCAGTGGTGAGCAAATGCAATAAGCAAGAGCAACTCTTCTGCTTTTCAGAGGTGAGTGAGTAACAAGAGCCACTTATTTAGTGGGGTGAGTAACAAGAGCCACTTATTCAATGGGGTGAGTAACACCAAATATCATGAGCAAATCACTAGTGGTACTACCACTCAGTGTTACAATGTTAGCTCAAGGAAATCATTTATAAAATGAAATGTGTTATTGCTGATGCAAAGTAACTGTTATAACAATGATAAATATCAACCCTAACATCAAAACAATCACCAAAACCACAACCAATTCAGTATACCTAGAAATAAGAGTGCTGATATGAACAAGGCTAAGCTAACTGGATGGTTGCAGGTCTGTTACTCCTCTGTTGTAGGTCAAATAGCCATCCAAAATCATTCAAGATGTCATTTTAAGCAACCAAGGAAACCTCAAGTCAATGCCCAACAATTGGAGGCATACTCCACTCTACAAAAAACCTCCAAAATGTGTAGAAACAACAATATAAAGGTCTGATACTCATCTCAGATTTACCCAAACAGCAATATAATGACTCAGAAATCATAAAGAATGCATACCCAATTTATCAAAGAACAGTATGGACTGCTGGAAGTAATTCCCAATGCAATCCCCTTCATCCAACAATGCCAAAAACCCAAGTAAAGGACATTGCAGGTCTGAAAATCACTGAACAGACTGCTGGAGGTGTAGTGTCAAGTCTATTATGATAAGAAACGTTGTTACAAGGTCTGATATACAACTGCTGTAGATCAAAACAGCCATGATGAATCATCAAACTCCCTCCAAACCACCAAAGATCAACTCCTAACCACATCCAAAATCTTTGCAAACATTCACCAAAACATAAATCCCAAAATCTCCAATCAAAATACTTTGAATTTTCTTTTGTGTGAAACCCAGGAACTAGAACTCCGTTGAAGCACAATGTGATTCCTAAATACAACGATTCCACTGGCTAGGAATTACCTTTCAAATCCGAAACTAGGAATCAAATGAAGGTTTTTATCCTCAAACATTTTTTGGAAGAACTCGCAGGTTCAATCTAGTAGCATAACAATATGTGTAATCTTCAACATATCTAAATGAGCCCCCAAGACCTCCTTTTATAGCTTTTTTCACTGCTTTTTCGAAAAAGTGTTTTTTGCTTTTTCATTTCTTTTTCAAAAAAACAGTTTTTTTTGCTTTTTGCCATTCTTCCCAAAAAAACAATTTGCTTTAAATTAAATAATTCATTATGTGTAAAACATTTAATCACCCTTCCAACGAGCTATCACACTAAGTTGTCCTTTAATTATTTCTCAACATTAGACAACATTAGTAAAATATTAATTGAATAACTTAATAACTCACTCAAGTTGCAGAAAGTACTACAACATCATCGGAATCCAATTCTAACCACACCATAATGAAACTGAAGCAATAGAGAGATGATTGAAATCAACTTGGTGGCTTTCTAAAAATAGTTTGCTCCTCCAAGATGTTTGGAAAGCACCCAAATGGTCGAAAATCGATTCTGAAAGCATTTAAAGGCTCTAACTAACCAACTAAACTCAAACCCAAGAACAATTGCTTTGCAAGACTAATCAAACGCTTCTCCAACAATGTTGGAGTTCTCCCTAACTAACCAAATAGCCTCCAAAAGACTTGAAAATTGGCTAAATCTGCACAAATTGACTAAGTGCCAAAACGGGACATTATAATGTCACATTGTTATCATTGATGTCAAGAAGGAATTCATTATCCAAGATTTTAATTGTCATTGATGTCAAAGGAGATTAATGTCAAAGAAACTATTCAAGCCGAAGGCCATTAAATCGTCATTCAAATGCATGTACATGTGAGCCGACTTTACCTTCAATTAGAGTCATGGATTATCCAAGGCCGACTCCATTCATTACCACCACCTTTGAGGAAAGTGAAAGTTATATTAAATTTAAATTAATATTTAAATAGGGGTCGATCCATGTTGAACCCCAAGTTAATGTAAAAGCATATATTAATAGCTTTTAAATAGCCCAATAAATATACTAACAAATGAAAGACGGTGAAGCACTTAATGATAAAGTGTAGTGATCCTTAATGTAATTGTTAATCTTCTTGCTGATTTCCTACTTCGATACCTTTCGCATGTAATCTAGACAGAGCCTTTCAAGAATAATATGCAGCTTGTATATCATCACATTTTCCTGATACCTTCTCATTTTGCATGGACCTTAGTCTTTGTAATTTAGCCTATCTTCTTGAGTCGTTTATAGTTTGTTCTAACTCACATCTTCATGGACGTGGAATAATCATGTCTACTAGTATGGAGAATGTTATCTATTATATCTAATTCATATTCAAAAACTCTCACGTAGGATTTTGTCCTTGGAATTTCTTCACATAAACGATGTCCACCAATTTCATCTATTTCATCCATAAATATGTGCACGGTTGGTGATCCTGTGCATGTTTACTCACTACATGGTAAATGCAATATAGAGTAAACGGAATTACAAAACAGCATCGACAGAATAAAGTAATCACATAGCAATTGCACAGAACAATGTATTGGTATTATATTCATATGGCAGCAATCATTACATTATGTAGCATCTGTGTTGGTTCCCGATTACATCTAATTTGGAACTATAAATAGTTGGCTGGCATTGGTTGATGACACCAACCGTCGGCAACCACCAGATCAACTAATCACCATCGGGGACTAATTCCTGAAACAAAACATGTATTATTTATTTATTTATTCTATTGCTTTTATTTACTTTTGACTAACTATGCTAACTATAGTGCATAACCAACATTTTGCTAATCAACCTTGCACTTTCACCAATATATTTACGACCATGATCCCACCTTTAACAATGGTAATTCAGTATCCTTCTACCTCTGACCTTGACCCTACAAGAACATGCAATCACTTGATTTGGTGACACAACATAAACTTGACTTCACTTCTAGGCCTTCTAGATCTAAGCATCTCCTTTGACATCAATGACAATCTCACCCATTGCTTTGACACCAGTGACAATTAATCTTCTCACCTTTGACAATATGTCCAACAATCTCTCATACTCTTTTGACATCAGTAAAAATTAATTCCAACAAGTTTATATTTTCATATATTTATTACAAGTTCCAAAGATACTTATCAACTAAACAGATTGCAATGAAAATTCTGCATATATATATATATATATATTATTAAAAGCAACAAACATTATGGGGACGAGGCCCTCCCATGGAGACCACAGCCCTCATGGGGTTGGTTGTGGCCTCATGGGTGCCGCCCTCCCCCCAGGTATATGGGGGTGTCAACCCCCATTTGACCTAGGGATCGAATGTCATATATTTTTAAAAAAAATTGTTTTATAATGTTCTACTTTTTAAAACATTAATATTTATGAAATGTTTTATTAAATAAAAATATATATAATTTATATTTCTCTAAATTAAATATATATATATATAATTTATATAAATACATATATATGTATGTATGTATACAATTTATATATATATATACACACGCATTATTTATTATACTTAAATAATAATAGTTTGGGATCTTGTGTGTAAAATATTTCTTGAGGTTTTGACTTATAATCCAATTGTAGAAAAAAAAAATCAATTTAGAAAAACTAATTTAAACTTTTAATTTAAGCACATAGATCAATAAGAAATAAATTTTCTTTTCCTCAAATTTCACAAACCTATTTATTGACATGATCCTGATATAAAAATCCTTTTTCTAACTAGCTTATTTCCTTCATTAGTTTTGTCTATATTCTTTTCCAATTGCACATTATGTTTCTCATCCATTAAAACAATAATACTAGATAGAACTTTATGCAATGAAATGAGTTATCCATTTATTTCCTCCCTAGGAAAGATTGAAACAACAAAGAATAACCAACTTTTTTGTCTTTTGGCTTTACACAAACTAGCATGGCACAATAACTTCTAGGCATTGAAAACCATTTTGACAACAGTTTCTCAAAAGGCATGACCTAGACAAGCTAGCACTTGTTATAGAAAACCTATTTATGTGTCAACAAAGTCGAATATAACCTTTCTAGGAGAGAACCTTGGTAGCACTTTCTTGCTCTCTTCTCTTGCTTTCTTCATCCTAGTGATGGATCATGGAGTGTGAACCAAAATGTTGATAAGAAAATTCTTAAGCAATTAAATCTAAAAGTATTCGTCATTCAACATAATGGACTATGGAAACATGATGCCTAAGATCAACTATGTCAATCTCTAGTTAGTTATAGTTAAGTAAATTACTATTTAGGAAAGTTGCCTTAATTTGTTAAAATTTAGAAAAACATTAGCCCTATTTTTGGGGACTTGATAATTGTACTAAGTTGACAGTATGAGGAGGCTTCATCTCATTTTGAAGAGAGAAAAAGGAGAAAGTGGTATAACTAAGGATTAGATAAATTTGTTTTTTTGTGACTACTGCTTTGAAGAGTTGTAGTTTGTTGGGGACTCCAATATCCTTTGTTATACTCTATCACAAAATCCACATATCAAGAATAGGTTATTGTGTGTTCCTCTATTGAGTACCCTACCAGATCTCTAGAAGCCTTCGGAATCAAAATCTAGATCAATCTACTCACAAGAAAATCCATGTTTTCCACAAAATCAAGGGATTCAAAAGAAGGTTTTGTGGAAGATTTCCTTTTCCGTTTTTGTCCCCTAGCCCCACCAAGCTGCAGGTCTGGAAGCTTGTAGCCACCAAATCTTTGTTCATGTATTTCTTTTTTCTCATGCTAAAGCTAAAAAGATTGAGGGACTAAGTTTTGCTTTTGGGGGTGAATTTGAGTGGCTCCTTGCTTGGTCTTGATTGAGCTACATTGGCATTGTGTTCTTTGGTGATAATGTGCTTCATTTCTTGCTTATTTTGTTCTAATTTTTAAAGCCTCTTCTTCCCTGAGGGCATCAAAGGGTTTCTTAGTGGGGTCTGGTTCCGTGGTTTGGTGATCCATCCCTCTTCTATGGTAGGATTTTTGAAATTTTGTGTATTGACTTTTTTCTTCTACCTTTGACTGCCTTTGACTGGGGACTTCCAGAAATATGTTCAATAAAGGAAAATATTTAATAATTCATTAAAAAATGGTTAAACATTTGGTATCTAACTAACAACCTGGCACCAAACACATTGAAAATTGTGAAATGCATATTATTTATCATCAATAAAATATATGTCAACTCTTCTCTCCCATTTCTCCTGCTGATTGATAACCTTCATTAAGGAGAAACTATAATCAGCGTTCGTGGGAATGTTAGTGGATCATAGAATGCAAGAGAAAAATGAGAAAAAGGATTCATCAATTCTGCAGCTCAGACGAGGTGGAGACCAGAGATAGGTTCATTCTTAGATGTACCTTCTGTGACAATCTGAAGAGGGTGTATTTATTACTTTTCTGGAAGTTTTCATACCACAGACCAGCAACTCAAGATTATACAGAGCCACGCTATTCGTTTTGAAAGTTTTTTTCATAAATGACTGTGTATGAAGGAACTCTTTCTGGAATATTGAACTGCATTGGTGTTGCTTATTATGGACTTGAGAATCTTGAGCCATAGACTAAAATATATTTTTATATTTAAATTTTCTGAAATATCCAGTAAGAAAAGTGATCAAAGACTTTAGTGCAATTTGTATTTACTACTCAAAATTCAATTGATAAACAACTATCCATTACAAAGTAAACAAATTTAACCCATATAAATAATTTATGCCAGGAGTTGTAGAATAATATCATCAATAGTTTTTATTCATTTCATGTATGCTTTTATACAAAATTATAGTTCAGGGAGTGATTCCAACATGCGGCCCCTTCCCTGACTACGAGAGACTTATATAAACCCCTAGATAGTAGCTAAGTAACCACAACCATCGGCAACTACCAAGAAACTATTTTTATCTTAACTTCCACAAGCGGACAAAGCATTAACATACCGTTCAGGATAAACATTGAGTAAAACATAACTAAGACAAAAATATGCTAACAACAATTTGTATGAGCTGCCTAAACAGGTCAAGAATAACAAACAAAAAAAAAAATAACTTAAAATAAGAAAACCACAAGACAAAAGAAATGATTTTTGGAAAAAAAATATGCATAAAATGTACCTGCTTAACGATGAATTGTCATACATATCCAATTTCTCAAAGAAAGCCAGGGTGTAGAAAGTAAAGCGGTCCACAACAGAAACACCTACCTAATTTACAGGCATGAAAAAATTATAAATGCAACAGAGAAGTTTAATAACAAAATCACAGTAACAAAAATACATTTAGTTTCTGCAACTGATTATTTAGCTAAATTAACCAATCTGACACAAGAATGAAAAAAAGTTCCAGTTAAGTTCTTACATCAGAATCAAGGTGATGAGAATATGAATTTTCACCCTTCAAACTGCTCCCAATAGCCAACACACCAGGAGAGTAAAGCTGTGCAGAACATCCAAAAGGCATGAAGTTATTATAAGAAATATGGGTAGAGTCATAGAAGCCAAATAATTTTATGCACAGAATAATAATGCTTCTCTCTGTTTTCATTCAATAAGTTATAACATATATATAGGAGTTGCATTTCCTATATTATAGGGGACCTCCTATAACAACTCCTTAATATATTGAGATGTTTTAACAACTCAAACAAACAAACAAACAAACAAACAAACCCAATTAATAATTATTATACTAACAACTACATGAATGATGTAATGTTCCTAACAACCCCCCATATTGCATAATTCTCCTAATGGGGACAAGAAGACCAACAATACTTGATGAACACATTCAGTAGTTCATCCTAAGGTAAAAGTAGGGACATACACATCTAGTCATGAGAAGCAGTAGTGGAACTAGCCTCACTATGCTCACAATACTATCATCCAAGAATAGGGACAAACACATCTAACCATGGAACCAAAGATAGGGACTAACACATCTACCCATGGTTTTACAACAAGTTTGGATAGGGACAAACACATCTATCCAACATCAACGTTATGAACAGGGACACACACATCTGCTCACAACAATTATGATTGGGGACAAACACATCCAATCATAATTACCAACTCCTGTGATTGGGGACAAACACTTCCAATCACTTACACCATCTTGTGAATGGGGACAAACACATCCATTCACAAACAACCATGAATTGTGATTGGGGACATACTCATCCAACCGCAACATAAAATACTTGAGAACTAAGTCCTTGTCACGTATGCAACCACCAGTATAGATCATTGCCACTTTGATCACAAATGATATGAGATGGTTGTCGCTGCCACTTGGAAACTGATCTTGGCTTTAGTCATTTTGGCACAATTTGTTTGGTTGCTAATGCAATTTCATGGCCCCGTCACTAGTGACTGATGAGAGGTCGTTGAATGTCCTCCAACCTTCTATGCCTCCATTCTCCAATAGTTTTGTTACTTAGCAAGTTTTTCTTTGAAGCTCAATTTTATAATGCGCCCCCCACTACCCACCCGCCCCCTTAAGATGGACATCACGTACAAGCAATACTACATCCATTTACAATTGAAACGATTTTTTTTGTATTCGACACTTTTAGATTTTAATAGACATCATGCCCCTCCTTAAGATGGACGTAACTAGCCATTTGGGAGTACATAAGTAAGTGCTTAATTTAGGTGGAGTTTTTACCCAAAAGGCGTTTCTCCACATTAATTTGTTTGTCTCCTTTTTGTGGTATTATCTTTGTTTTCTAATTTCTTGCTACAAAATTCATTCTAATTAAAGAATTTTGGCTATATGTTGTTCTCATAATTTAACTCGCTAAATTCCGTAAGTTAGCAATTAGAGTAGGAAGTATTCCTCCTAGTTTGCACATCATTCATTGTTACCAAAATGCATGGACACCAGCTCTTAATGGTGGATTGTCAACCTAAAACTATTTGTCAATTTTAACATCTAAAAGTCAATATGCTTGGAATGGTTGCTATAGACAATATATGAATTTTGGATCTGTGTTTGTTGTTTTGCTTCCATTTAAAACATTTAAACATATGAAAACAAATCAAATTACCTAAAAAGTTCTTCCATACTAAGCCTCCACAAGAATTTTAGCTAAAATAGCCATGGGAGGACTTTGGTCTAGCAAGTAAACCACAACATGTATTGCTTTGGTCAAGATTTATTTGGAACTGTCTTGTCATGTAGCATAATTTGGCCATTACTACAGGTGTTTTTTTTCTTCCAACCATCCCATTTTCCAATAGTGTATAAGGAGCAGGAAACTTTCATTTACTGCATGGCAACAGGGCAGATTCAGTTGCACAGTTCAACCACAAGCAAGGACTTGAAGAGGGAAAGACTCCAAAGTCCAAAGGATTGAAGGTTTGAATTTACAATTCAAGCAAAAAACCATGTGGAAGCAAGCCTAAGAGAAGCCCAACTGAGATATGAAAACAAACCATTCATTGCTTGTTTCAATAGTAAAAGAAAAGGCCATGTAAAATCCAACTAAATCTCAATCCATGTTATTTTTGTGGAATAAGTACATATTATGTGGCCATCAATTGAAGGAAACAATCATGTACCACAAATCGCAAGTACTTCAAATAGAAGGCAAGTGGTAAAGACCAATCTTAAAATCATCATACAAACCAAGGCAAGAGGAAAGAGTTGTTCAAGAGCAATGACAAGGATATTGCAGCTATTGAAACATGAGTGGGCATTGGAGTGCCGAGTGTTGGTGATTATATCTACAACTTCACCCAAAGAATCAAAATACCAATCCAAGAAAGAAAAGGAAGCTAAAATCGAGAGAAAAGTAGTAGCCAATGTGTTAGATGCACAGGACAACTAAGAGGGGGAGGGGGGTGAATCAGTTGTACATTAAAACATCAAACCCTTATTAACATTCAAATCCTTATTAGCCCTTAAGTCTTTAATCTAATTTAGCATGAAAGTAAACAAGTGAAAGAGCAACACATCAAAACACCATGCACAATTGAACACCAAATTTACGTGGAAAACCCAAGAAGGGAAAAACCACGGTGAGGATTAGCTCACAATATAAAGTAATAGCAACACCGAATGCAATAGGCTCACTACCAGAGGGCTTGCTACCCAAAAGAAATAAGGGGTCACTACCAATGGCTCACTGTCACATTAGAAGGAAGGAAGAAGAAACGAGTTGTTACAAAGAGAAATCTATCTCAAAACAAAAGGAAAATCCACCACAACAATTTAAACTATCTGCAACCTCTAGCTCACTGCCTTCAATAACTTTAGATACACTACAAATGTAGACCCTTCTGCTCAATGCTTCAGAGTCATAGGCATTAAGCTCGCACTCAGACCACCACACAATCAAATTTGCATCTTTTGCACACCTTCTACAGATCCACACTCATCTCCAACAATTTACCTTGCTTATGTACCATCCACAACCTTGAAATCATTCTCCAAGGTTGGCTATGCACCTCAAACGTGCAATTACAAAATAGGTCGGACAAAACACTTCCGTGGTGGAAAGAAGTGAAGGACGACCACTCCAAGGGTTAACTAGGACCCAAATCTACATCGACATGCTTTGCAAAGCTTCCACAAACAATACTCCACTTCCGCAATTAGCACTAACACACTAGGTCGGCCAAACCTGTATTAACACCCTTAACAATTAAGTTCATGCTTAACCAGGTCCGAAGACAACTCCGTGGACCACATAACAACACTCCACAATATCCATACATCTCAAAATATTCCAGCATCATCAAAATATTCTACAACTCTGCCACAACCACCTAAAATTGAGAACACCATCATTTTATGCAACCAGACACATTGGCACAAACATCCAACTCACTAACCAACTTCGCGGAACACTTCAACACCTGAAACCTCAAGGGAAAGTAGATACAGACATTATAAGCACGTCCCCAAATCCGCAAGACAAGAAAACTCAATGTGGAGAAATGCGGAGCAATCTCATTTCTCCTAGACAATCTTCTTCACAAACACACAATGGTGAACACAACTTTCACTGTCGTATGATCAAAAACCTGCAACTCTAGATATAACACCTCTATACACCTTTGATCAACATATCCAAAAACACAAGCATAACTTCAAGACTGAAGAAATGCAGAGCAGAATATAGAACACCACTTTGTCACACTGTAATCCTTTTTATTCAAATTTTCTCAAAATCACTTGGAAACCAAGTGAACTTACTACAATTGCAACTTTTATTCATCAAGACATCAATGACAACACTAATGACAGCACCATAATCCTTACTCCAAGGGGTTGGGGTTATTACAGCAAAGGCCCAACCACTACACCAAAAGACCGGCCTGATAGTGAGGGCGGCTACCCAAGGTGTTAAGGGTGAGGTTTGCGTCCCACCAGCCTCAGAGGTGAAGGCATGAAGCCACGAGCATAGTGGACACATGGCAATGGAGCCCCACCATCTGGATATTAGGTACACACCTGCCAGCACGACGAGTTACATCCACTGGGGTTTAGCCCTTCACGCACGGGACATTACAGCCCACCATGCTTTGCAGGGCTCGACCTTGAGACCTTGGCTCTAATACCACAAAGGCCAAACCACTACACCAAAAGACCAACCTGATAGTGAGGGCGGCTACCCAAGGTGTTAAGTTGAGGTTTGTATCCCACTAGCCTCGGAGGTGAAGGCATGAAGCCACAAGCACAGTGGACACATGGCCGTGGAGCCCCACCATCTGGTAATCAGGTACACACCTGCCAGCACAACGAGTTACATCTATCGAGGTTTAGCCCTTCACACATGGGACATTACATGACATCAATGACAATACCAGCAACATACTTGCAACAATCTCCCCCTTTGTCATTGATGGCAACACCGAAACCATCAGCAAAAGCATACCAGCAGTAATTTTGCAACATGCACTACTCCCCCTGACTAGGGAATCTCTCATTCTTCATACTCTTATTCTCTTGCTCCTGAACACTCTTTCCCCTATGGTCTTCAGACCATATTCTCTTCTGCACTATGGTTTTTCAACCAACTCTCTCCCCATTTGACATCAATGGCAAAGGGCCATAGACTCATCCAACTCTTTCCTATATTGAACTCTTTTGCTCTCCCCATTTGACAACATTCAAAGAGTAATATTTGCACCTTTCACACATCACCTACATAAAATCTTTCCTTTTGACATCTACATACACCACTTGCAACACTAGCAAGCAACTACACTTACTTTTTTGCACTCTCCCCCTTAGGGGCACAAAATATGCTCCATCTAACTTCACCAACCAACCATACTACTACCTACTCCCCCTGAGAGGTAGCCTTCACCAGTCTGGAACAAAAAGAATAAATCTTGAAATGCTCCACTAGACTAATGCAGAATCTTAAGCATCTAGTTGAAAGGAGGGGCAATAACCCCTAACTTCTGCCAGAGATACTCAAATGCATCTTTAGGAAGAGCCTTTGTGAAAATATCTGCAACTTAATCCTTTGTGGGCACATACTCCAGCTTCACCTCATTTTCTGCAACCTTCTCTCTTAGAAAGTGATACCGGATTGAGATATGCTTTGTCCTTGAATGCATCACCGGATTCTTTGATATATTGATAGCACTTGTATTATCACACAAGATAGAAATGGGTTCATTATATGATATTTTGATATCCTTTGATGTCTACTTCATTCACAACCCCTGTGTGCAACAAGATGCTGCAGCAATATACTTTGCCTCTGCAGTAGATAAAGATACTGAATCTTGCTTTTTGCTTAGCTAAGAAACCAACCTGCTTCCTGTTGTGACCATTTCACACATCGCCCCATTACAAATGTGGACCCCCTGTTTTCACTTTTTGCCTCGATGTTGCAACTGCTTATCACTTGTCTTTTTACAATGAGGTCATCATTTTGAGGGTTCCAAGTCAGTCTTTTTGCAAGTCATTTGAGCCAAGTCAAGAATCCATGCTTGAATCAGCGCATAGACATCATGGAAGCGCTCAGAAGGCCCAGGAAACGAAGATCGCCTGTGAATTCGGCCAATTCTGAGACTTCCTACTTTTTAGGAAATCTTGCTTTTTCACTTTTTCATTTTTGGCAGTTTTGGACCAAACAGGGTTCCCTATTTTTTAGGGTTTTGCTTTTTCTATTTTTGGAAAGTTTCTATTTTTAGAAAGTTTCTATTTTTGGAAAGTTTCTATATTTGGAAAGGTCTCGAATTCCAAAAATCCACTCGGAAGTTCAAAAAAATCAAAGAGAAAATTGAAAAATCATTGAAAAATCTGGAAAAGCAAGCAAAAAGCATGAAAAATCAGTCAAAAGCGTGAAAAATCAGACCAGATTCTGAAAAAATAATGGAAAATCAGTCAGATCTGAGAGTAAAATCACAGAAAATCAACTTGAAAAAGATGAAGTTCATGAAAATCTGGTTAAGTCTGGAAAATTCGTCAAGAGGAAGAAGGTATGAATGTCTGGAAGCTTGTGAAGTCCGCCATCCACTCAAGAAGGAAGTGCCAAAAGCTTGTGAAGTCCGCCTTAGCATCAAGGGAAAAGTGCCAAGAACTCATGAAGTCCGCCATCCACTCAAGAAGCATGTCCAAAAGGTTAGGAAAGTCCGCCCAGCACTAAGGAAGGCAAGTGCCAAAAGGTCATGAAGTCCGCCCTCAATATCCTAACACCCTTCAAAGTCCGCCATGCACTTGAGGAGAAGTGCCAAGATCTTCAAAAGTCCGCCATGCACATGCCAAGAGGTTGGGAAGTCCGCCTAGGCACATGAGAAGAAAAGAAAAAAAAAAAATTTCACTAAGTATTGATGCCTAGCAAAGGAAAATTTCAAAATTTTGCCTAAGTGTAAGAGCCTAAAAGGTGGAAAATCGAAATTTTGGCCAAATGTTATGCCATATTCAAAGAGGCAAAGTATTAAGGCAAATGCTAAGAGCTTTAGAAGTCCGCCATGTTCAAGAGAGATGATGCAAAGACCATCCAAAGTCTGCCCTAGAAAAGAGGGACGTCCAAGATGCTTGTCCAAAAGGGTTGGAAAGTCCGCCATGGTCTATCAAGGGAGAAAATAATGATTTTTGCTAAGTGTTTGGTGCCTAGCCAAGACAAATTCGAAAATTTGCCTAAGTATAGAGGTCAAAGGATGAAAAATGGAGATTTTGGCTAGGAATCATATGATGTTTTCAAGAGGCTAAGTGCTAAGTTTGAAAAGACAAGTGCTAAAGAAGTTAGGCTATGGCAAGGAATAAAATGAAGTGTGCCTAGCACAAAAGTAAAGGGAAATTTAAATTTCGCCTAAAGTCTTGAATGCCTAGAAGAAAAGTTGGCCGAGTATACAGAGAAAAATGCACAAGGCAGGGAGAAAGGAAGGATCGCCCTTGGCCAGAAGGAAGAAGAATTTGTCAAGCGTCAAGGAACTTCGCCTGATGAAGACATCCAGACAAGGATTTTGCCTAGAAAAATTCAACCGAGCAAGAGAAAATTTGACTTGGGCAGAAGAAAATAGGCTCAGTGCAATTAAAAGTTGGCTATGGCAAAGAAAAATAGGGATCTGGCATAACAATTGTCGACGGAATGGCTTAAGTTTTGATTTGGCTAGACGAAATTGGGAACAAAATTGGAAAATACACTTTTAGCCGAGAAAAATGAAGAGAAAATCGAAATAGCCATGGGTCCAAAACGAACGGGTTGGAATAAATTAAAATATTTTAATATTTTAATAATTTATTTTCGACTACTTAGAAATTTAAATGCCTTGGACGAAATGAAGTTTGCCAGAGACGTTTTGGAAGAAAATAAATTGTGCCGGCCAAAATAAAATCCGATGGACAAAAAAATTAAATTCGCCATTGATTTAATGATGGAAATATCGAATTTAATTAAATATTTAATGTTTATTTTCGAAAATTCAAAAAAATCAAAGATAAACATTTAAGCAAAAAATCGAATTTTTGAAGATCAGTGAGATTTGCCCGGATAAGCTCGAGACTGATTCTTTTCGAAAAATAAAGGAAACTTGCTTGTTTGAATAAATGAAAACAAATCGAGATCAAGAGAAGAAAAGGCAGTTGCTAAATAAATTAAATCCTTCAGCATTATAATGAGTTTCAGCAACTCATTTTTCACAGGCACAGCTGAAGAGAAATTTGATCTCTCTCGAAATTATCAGGCAGTTGATTGTTTAATAGGCAAGATCGAATTTTCCAGAAGGTGAAGTAATGTTATGCTGAGGAAGAATTTTGCAGGAAAGAGAAAAGATTTATCTGTTGGAAGTTGAAATTCTTCTGTGCAAGAGGGGCGCACTTCTTCTAAATTATTAGAATTTAAATCTGATTTGCAGCCAGCAGTCTTTTTCTGAGGTTTGATGTTCAGTCAAGTTGATTCGCCATTCTTCTTCTGTCCTTTCATCTTAGCAAAAGTTTTGGCTAAAATTTTCAACTTCATCCATTTATTTTCAGCTTGCTTTTTCGCAGCAATTTAATTATTCAACCAGCTGAAAGTAAATTTCCAAATCCAAGGCATGAGAATAAATTAATTTAAAAAGTCTCCATATTAATGTTAATTTTATGACTGCAGGTTGACGACCACGGTAGGCGAATCGTCAAAGACAGCAAAAATGAAGTTTGCCAGCAAAGGAGCTCAGCGGGAGACTAAAATCAATTCAAAATGGAAGAACGTTGTGGACACCAATCTCGGACATGTCGACTTCGATGAATTCAAAAGAAGAGTATATGGAAAGAACGGACTGCCAACACCGATAGCCAGACGGATAGTCAGAAATGGAATTTTTCAGGCAGCTGGATTCCCACCAGCAATGGATTGTGCAGAATTGATGGTGGAGTGTGCTATCCATTATGATGCTCAGAAGAGGCAGATCATTGCACCTGACGGCAGGATCTTAGCACACTTAGGCGAGGTAGCAATCCAGAAAACCTTCGGTCCCAGAGCATTCACGGACGGTCTATAAGACCAAGGAAGAAGCCAAGAGGTTATATGACAGCCAACCGGACTTATGCACTACAACTGTTAACAAGGCGTGGTTGGACAAACCGAAGCCATCAATAAAGAAGATGCCCAAAAGACCTCGCCGGACGGACTTCAAAGAAGATTTTGGAGATATCATACTGATGCTGAACAGAATAGCTGGTAACCCGCAGGGCGCCTTTTTCGAGAGCTGGATGTACTATTTCATAGAAGAGATCACTTCTGGCGTCAAAATGTTCAACTGGTCACGGATGATAAGTGATGATCTCCACGAGCAATTGATCAATCTGAAAGAGACTAAGTCTTTTCATATGAGCTCGTATGTTGTCTACTTATTGGCTAGATCATATAAGTATCCAGGACTGATTTGCAAAGGCAAAGTTGGCAACGGGGACAACGAACTCAGGCCTTACGACTGCTACCCACAACTCCAGTGGAAGGAGAAATCTCATTTCAGAAGGGCGCATGATGCATTCTTAATGCATATCACCAGAACGCTTCAAGGGGGAGTACATCAGAGACTGAGTCATGAGGCGAAAAGTCTAATCAGTAGGTACGGATCTTGGTTCATCCAGTTCCCGAAATTTACGTATATCAGGATCCAAGGGTTTACTGGAAACCCCTATAAGTTGCCAATTTATCTGACAAATCGGATGGTCCTGCTCGAGGTCCTAAGACAGTTAGAGGAATATCAGAACATCCAGAGGCCGACCAAGAAAACATCTGTTACATTCCCATTGTTCATCGGGAACATGTTGGAGTCTTGTCCATCAGCACAGGCAGCTGAGAGTGCAAGGTTGGAGATCCAGTGGTATCTATTTACAGCCTACAAGTCCAGGGTCAACTTTGACCCACATCATAATATCCGGACAGTAGAGGGGAGAACGTACAAGCACAGGGTGGAACTGGAAGACTTCTGGGCTGATGTCGCTGATGAGTATGAAGTCAGACGGAGAATGTGGTCCAGAATGACACTAGACTTCATGAGGGCAATTGAGTTCTGTCAGGTACCTCACCAGTTGCATGATGATGGGAACTATATCCAGCCACGCTTCGAGGAGAATTGACCTCTTCCTCCCGTGAGATGGTCAGAACCTGAGCATGTGGACTTAGCAACGTTAATGAGGCCAGTAGTCAAGTACTCTTAGTGGTGGGTTGACCATCATGCCCAAGAAATGAGACAGAGAAGAATAACACTCACGTATGATCTACTGAGCGAGTCAGAATCATATTCTTCCAATGCCGGTGCTTCCCATCAGGACTTAGTTGAGATTGGAGAGAAAAGGAAGGAAATAGTTCCGAGTGCAGAGCCTGCTTCCAAAAGACAGAGGGGAGAACCATCTCGTTCAGCAGCATCCCGGAATATTGACGAGCTGATGGCTACTATAGATGAGTCCTTGGTGGAAATAATTGTACCTCCTACAGTTCAGGAAGAGAACAATGAACCTATTCAGCCGGATGATGAGGAGCCCTTGTCACCTACGGGCACGGAAATACTCGGTTCAGACAATGAGATAGAAGTCCGGAATAATGACTTCAAGGAGGGAATGATTTCCGCTCTCAACGAGGTTGTGGATGTTCCGAATGAGGAAGAGGTTCAGGTAGAAGATGGAGTTGAGCAGCCGACCATTCCAGATTGGCTGATGGAAAGAATGAAGATTCAACCACCTGCAGAAGCCCAAGAGGAGGATGATACTGCAGATTTCTTGGCGAGGTTGGAGCAAGTTGCAATCAAAAAGCCTGCCAAGAAATTCTCTACTATTCAAAGGGACGAGACAGGCAGCCGTTCCGTACACATTGCAGTACCCACAGTGGACAAGCCACAAAACAAGATTACTCCTCAAGAGTATGCCATAACCACTGTAGATCTTGGCCCAACCTCGAAAGGCCAAGAAGTGGAGGAATTAGATAATTTCGTCTCAACCATCAAAGCGAGATTGGAAAAAGAAGTGGCTAAGAAGAAAGAGTATAAAAAGGAGGTTGACGCCTTAAGGAGTACATACAGCATTTGACCCAACCACTTGATCAGGGTAATGCGGCAGCTCCTCTCCTCAATTCATCACAGGAAGTGACCAAGGATGTAGAGCACAGAATGGTTACGGCCAGGGAAGCTCAGGATTGGATGGTGAGCGAAGGCATGGAAGCGGCCTCATTCATGGAGAAACTGGCACTTGCTTATGGACGGACCTCTTCTTTTCTTTCCAGACTTATGGATATGGCGGAGACATGGGAATGTATTCCGGACATGCAGGAGAGGCTTATTCCAAGCCTTAGGATCTTGAAAGGCACTCCAAGGGAGGAGTTGGTTGATAGAAGGGTGATTGCTGCAGGAGCAGCATATGATTTCCATCACTGGTTTTGGGCAGTGACTATACAAGAAGAAGTGTTGGAGAAGGCAAAAGTGGATGGGCTCAGAATTGAAGAGCAGGTCAAAGAAATCTAGGAGAAGATTTATATGACAGTTGCAGAAGTGTTTGACTATGAGATTGTTCGGGAGAACGACATGCAGTTGGAGAGATTGAAGCATAAAGTTCAAGAGACTTTCTTCTCGGCCACTGGACCATTTCTGAGACAAGATTTTGCGAGAGTGGCAAGACTCTCGGCCATCCGAAATGATTTTGGGAAGCAGGATTCAAATTGGGAAAGTACTTTTGCCAAATGTGCTGAGAAGCTGGACGGACTTGAATTCCGGATTAGCATGCTACCACCTGTCACAATGGAGGAGGTCATCGCAGTAGTGTCCAGGTTCATCGAACGCAATGCTGCTCAGAAGGATAAGGACGCCTCTCCTAGATAATAGTTGCAACTGCCACTTTACTGATTGATTACTAGTTGATAACTCATGTTATTTTGGGAAACCCTAATTAGGGTTGGGTTGTAATAATCTTGGCCGTTGATATTGTTTTAATCTCGGCCCTTCATTTCATTTTTGAAACTCTATATAAACTGATGCTCTCTCACTTTCATTTGTGTGGAGACAGAGTATGAGATTGTTGCATTGAGACTATTTCGAATAATAAAAGCTCTTATGCATGATTTGCTTTGAACAACTTTTATTGTCAAATAGTAAGCAAGGTTGCATATCTTCTTCCGCCATAGATTAAAGTTAGAACTAGATTAAATAGAATTTGTTTTGAAAAGTTGGTTAAGTGAATGAGAGATTGATCGTATTGATTCAATGGTGAAGTATAGCTCATACTTTCTTCGAATGGATGATTTGCATTCGATGCGTAAAGTTAGCCTGAGCCCTTAATTGTGGAAGCTTAACTTCAGCCTCATTCGAGGTTTGAAAATTATTATCACAACCCTTGAAGATTGCACCCATTTTGCGTATGTTGTCCAGCAGGAGGCGAAACAAAGTGTGGTTTATCCCCTTCACCAAATCTTTATTGTCTCTTGAATTCTTAGGCATAGAATAGATTCTCTGAACCCTTATCTTTCGCTATTTTTTGAGATCCACAATTGAAAGTCCTAATTGATAAGCCTTTTAATGATAAATCCGCCTAAGTCCCACACTTGTGAAAAGTTCTTTAACGTAAGTCCCCTTGTTTATTATCAGCATATCACAACGGCCATTGAGCTTATCCACACGTCGAGACCCGACAAAAGAAACCTTGGAATCGCCATATGATCTTCTCGCAATCTTAGCATACGCGGTGGTTTTTCAAGAGAGGATAGAGTGTCTTTAGACATTTTATTCTGTGTTCGGTGGATGATAAAACGTACACCAACACTTCCATGAACAAAAGCACCTCCACTTGTACTTCTTTTGTCATCCACACAACCTGCCCAATCTGCATCTGTATAGGCACTTAAAGAGAAATCAGTATCCTTTGGATACCATAGACCATAGTCCAGAGTGCCCTGCAAATATCTAAATATTCTCTTTGATGCTTCCACATGTGATTCTCTAGGATCTTCTTGAAATCTGGCCACAAGACGAACCGCATGCTTGATATCTAGTCTAGTAGTAGTCAGATATAGTAGTCCACCAATCATTGATCTATACTTGCTCTAATCAATCTTAGGAGATTCATCATTCTTGCTCAACTTGCAACCAATAACCATAGGAGTACATACTGGTTTAGAGTCTTCCATTCCAAACTTCTTCAACATTTTCTTGACATATTTAAACTGTGAAATGAATATTTCCCTTTTTGTCTAACTAACTTGTAGCCCAAGGAAGAAATTCATTTCCCCAAACATTGACATCTCAAATTCATTTTGCATCTCTTTTGCAAACTTCTTGCACATTGCCTCATTTCCTTCAAAGAGTATATCATCGACATACATAGCCACGATCAAGATTTGATCTTTCTCAAATTTAAAGTAAAGATTGCTATCTGTGGTACCTTTATTGAATCCTTGTTGCAACAAGTACCTATCCAATCTTGCATACCAAGCTCTGGGAGCTTGCTTGAGTCCATACAATGCCTTCTTCAATCTGCAAACCATATTAGGATTATATGATAACTAAAAGCCTTCTGATTGTTCAATGCATACCTCTTCTTCCAACTCACCATTCAAGAATGCAAACTCCACATCCATCTAATAAACCTTGAAATCCTTATGTGCAAAGGCCAAAAACATCCTAATGGCCTCCATTCTTGCCACCAGAGCAAATGTCTCCTCAAAATCTATTCCTTCCACTTGTGAGTAGCCCTTACGCACAAGTCTAGCATTATTTCTAACGACTTCTCCATTCTCATTCAGCTTGTTTTGGAATACCCATTTAGTTCTTATTACATTCTTGTTTGTTGGTATTGGGACTAATTCCCAAGTTTGATTCTTCTCAATCTACATCAATTCTTCTTCCATAGTTTTGGTCCAATTTTCATCCTTACATTTTACTATCTTAGGCTCTACTATGGAAAGTAGACACAAATTTAGCAGCTTTTCTTCTTGTCGACACACCTCTACTCTTATCACCAATGATTTGATCTTCAAAATGATTCTTCTACACATACTTAGGACTCTTAGGAATCCTTTCCAAGGCATTTTCCTTTTCAACCTATATCTCCTTTTCCTTCTCTTCTTCTTTTTCTTCTTCTCTACAAGAGGACTCATCAAATTCATATCCTTCTATCAGTACTGAGCTTTTATGTGGTTCTTCATCTACTTGGGCACTTGCACTTTCAACTATCTTTTTCAACCTCTTGTTGTATCACCAATAAGCCTTACTTCTTGTAGAATATCCAAGGAAGATTCCTTCATATGACCTTGCATCAAACTTTCCCAAACTTTCGTCATCTCTCCTAATATAACATTTGCTTCCAAAGACTCTAAAACATTTGACAATAGGAGTTCTTCCATACCATAGTTCATAGGGAGTCTTTGAACTATTTACTCTTGCTTGTACTCTATTGAGTATGTATACTGCAATATGAATAGCTTCTCTCCAATAGGCATCCGATAGATTTGCTTCCTTCATCATTGTCCTCGTTGCTTCCTGAACTGTCCTATTCTTTCTTTCCACAACTCCATTCTGTTGAGGAGTTCTAGGGGCTGACAAATGCCTCTTTATTCCATAATCTTCACAAAAATTGTTAAACTCGTTGGAGGTGAACTCTCCACCTTGGTCAGACCTTAAGCACTTGATTTTCATATCCATTTCATTCTCAACCATAGCCTCAAATGCTTTAAACTTGTCTAGAGCTTTTGATTTTGTTTTAGAGAAAAGTTACCCAAGTCATTCTAGAGTAATCATCAATTAACAACATGAAATGCCTATCACCTTGAAAGCTTCTTGTTCTTGTAGGTCCACATAGGTCTGTATGCACCAACTCCAAAGGTCCTGCGGTAGAATATTCTTTGATATTGAACCTCTTTCTTGTTTGCTTCCCAACTTGATATTCCCAGCAAACTGCATTGATAGGCTTTGTAATTCTTGGCAGATCTCTCACAACTTGAGTAGAGTTGATCCTCACTAGACTATCAAAATTGATGACACATTCTTCTATGCCATAGCCAACTTTCATTGATTTGAGTCATAAAACACTTACCATTAGCACCTCTGAGCTAATAAACATTCCCATCTGTCCTTGTTCCTGCAGCAACCAGAGTTTGAGATCTTCCTTTTTTGATTTCACATCCACCAACTTGAAATACAAGATTATATCCTTTGCTACACATTTGTCCTACACTCAAAAGATTATGCCAGAGCCCTTGACATAAAAAACATCATCTATATTATGCTTGCCATTAAAACTAATTGAACCTTTTCCACATATCTTAGCAGATGTATCATCACCAAACTTAACAAGACCACCTTCAAACTTCTCAAGTTTAACAAACTTACTCTTATCACCTATCATATGATTTGAGCATTCGATGTCAATTATCTAGTGATTTTTCTCGTCTCTAGCATGAAAAGCAGTCACTATAGTCCCTTTGATGGTGTGACCTGTTTCCAGAGCAATTTCCTTCATACATCTTTAAAAGTTAGTAGAATTATTTCCAACATTCAAAGCATTCATCATTTTCATCATCTGGGTAGTTAGATTCATCATCAGATATGCTAGCATCTTCTTTAACATAATAACTCCTCTTGACAGATTTACCTTTGCTATCCTTATATTTGTCATTTGACACTTTGGTTGGACATCTTGAAGCATAATGACCTATCTTTCCACAATTAAAACATTTGAAAGCTAACTTACTTCTGCATTTTTCAGTGCCCTTTTTCAATCTTACAAAATTTGCTTATATTTCATCAACATCATTCGGATCTAATCCATCATCGTTCTTTGTTTTGCTAGCTTTAAAAGTAGTCTCTTTTCTTGAATCATTTTGACCAAACCCTCTCAATTCAAAAGTAATTAAAGCACCAAAACTGATCTCTAGAATAATGATCTAAATCTTGAGTTTCCTCAATAGCAGAAACTTTAGAACTATAAGATTTAGGAAGAGTTCTTAATACCTTCTTTACCACCTCATCTTCTTCCATTTTTCCACCAAGGCCATTGATGGAATTGACAACTACATCCACACTATGCATGTAGCTTGCAATATCTTCATCTTCTGACATCCTTAGGGTTTCAAACTTAGTCTTCAAATTCTGCATTTTTGCTTGCTAAACCTTATCATCTCCTTCATAGATACTTTCTTGCTTCTTCCAGATTTCTTTACCAAATTTGTAGCCCATAACCTTGACAAGTTCTGAATCAGCAAGACCACTTAGAAGAGCATTCCTTGCTTTACCATTGTTCCCATATGCCTTGATCTCATCATCAGTTGTCGGACCATTAGTGGGCATGGTATATCCATCTTCAATTGACTTCCAAACTCCAAACCATAGGGAAACAAGGAAACCTTACAACCTGGTTTTCTAGAATGCATAATTTGTCCCATCAAACAAGGGAGCCTCCTTCCTGTGTGCCATCCGGATCTACATCAAGTGGTAAAGCTTCTTCCAAGGAACCTTACTCTGATACCAATTGTTAGATGCATAGGACAACTGAGAGGAGGGGGTGAATCAATTGTACATTAAAACATCAAAACCCTCATTAATATTCAAATCCTTATTAGCCCTTAAGTCCTTAATCTAATTTAGCATGAAAGTAAACAAGTGAAACAGCAACACATCAAAACACCATGCACAATTGAACGCTAGGTTTACGTGGAAAACCTAAGAAGGTAAAAACCACATTGAGGTTTAGCTCACAATATAAAGTAATAGCAACACCAAATACAATAGACTCATTGTCGGAGGGCTCACTACCCAAAAGAAAGGACTCACTGCCGGATTAGGAACGAAGAAAGGAACTCCTACAAAGAGAAATCTATCTTAGAGCAACAGGAAGATCCACCACAACTCTAAACCATTTGTAACCTCCAACTCACTGCCTTCAATAACTTCAGGTACACTACAATGTAGACCCTTCTGCTCATTGCTTCGGAGTCACACGCATTAAGCTCACACTCAGATCACCACACTTAATCAAATTTGCATCTTTGCACACCTTCTACAGATCCATACTCATCTCCAATGATTTACCTTCCTTATATACCATCCACAACCTTGAAATCACTCTTCAAGGTCAGCTATGCACCTCAAACGTGCAATTACAAAATAGGTCGGCACCAAACATTCCCACGGTGGAAAGAAGTGAAGGATAACCGTTCCAAGGGTTAACTAGGACCCAATTCTCAACCGACACACTTTGCAAAGCTTTCACAAACAACACACCACTTTTGCAATTAGCGCTAACACGCCAGGTTGGCCAAACCTGTATTAACACCCTTAACAATTAAGTTCATGCTTAACTAGGTTCGAAGACAATTTTGTAGACCACATAACACTCTACAATATCCATACAACATCTCAAACTATTCCAGCATCATCAAAATATTCTACAACTCTACCACAACCACCTGAAACTAAGAATACCATCATTCTGTGCAACCAAACACACTGGCACAGACATCCAACTCACTAACCAACTTCGCAAAACACCTCAACACTTGAAACCTCAAGGGAAAGTAGATACAAAAATTATAAGAACTTCCCCAAAGCCGCAAGACAAGAAACCTCAATGTGGATAAATGCAGAGCAATCTCATTTCTCCCAGACAATCTTCTTCACAGACACACACACAAGTGAATGCAACTTTCACTGTAATATGATCCATAAACTGCAACTCTAGATATAACACCTTTGTACACCTTTGATCAACATATCCATACCACACAAGCATAACTTAATACTGAAGAAATATGGAGCAGAATAAAAACACCACTCTATCACACTATAATCCTTTCTATTCAAATTTTCTCAAAAGCACTTGGAAACCAAGTGAACTTACTACAACTGCAACTCTTATTCATCAAGACATCAATGAGAACATTGATAACAGCACCATAACACTTTCTTATCAAATCACAACAAGCTCTTGATAACAATCTCCCCAACTAAGACAACACCAACATCCTTCCAATAACTTCAACACACAATCTCCATATAGTTGACATCAATGACCAACACCAGCAACTGTTGACATCAATGACAACACCACCAGCATACTTGCAACACGATGCACCTCCATACCAAAAAGCAGCTGTAGAAGAAACAAAAGTTTCACAAAACTCACCAAAGAAGAAGCAATTAAGGAAACAGAAATGCAGCTTCATCACCACCACAGAGAGGTAGTAATGATAAGAAATCATTATTGGGTAGAGAATTTGCAAGGTTTACCTCCAGCATCACAACAATTGAAGAACTGACTTAGCATAAATAGCATAAAACTGATTTTATGCATGACTGGTTGTAGCATGCATTTTCAATATCACAATGACCGTACCATGCTGATTTCAGCAACAGTAGGTACATTTTCAGCACCAACATAGAATGCCTATGTAAATCGAATTTCTGGAACTGAGCATGTATCGTCAACATCATTGTACATTGTAGCACATCTATGTAAAACTGACTTTAGCAGTTGTACCATACAATTGTGGCAGTACAATGATTGAAGCATGTATTTTCAAAAGAGTTTTGGGTATGACAGTTATGCCCACACTAGCATGAACCAATGAAAAACTGTGGTTAACCACAATCTAGCCCCAGAACCATGACAGTTTAGAACAGCACAGCCAGGTTTTTAAAATCCCAATCAAGGGCCAGTCAAACCCGTTCAAAAACCCACTTGTAAAATGCAAATTGTTGAAGTGCAAATAGTTGTTTTCAAAAAAGTGGCAATTTTTCTCCTCATGTAACCCTCATATTTCCAACTTCAGACTGTGGGGAAACAGATTTTCAGACTTTACAAGGTAAACGCAAACAGCATACTAGATAATCTATGATCAAAAAACTAGGGGACGGTGGCAAGCATTATCCATTGCTCATTCGAACACTTGTTTCACTTAATTTCCAGTTACAATGTGAAATATATCAGGCCTTTTTTGTTCTAAACTTCTTGAACATAAACACTAATTTTTTAAATTACTAGCAAGGCATAAAATCATAAACCCTAACCCTAGTTTTAAGGTTAGGGTTAGGTATTTTATCGTATGAAGGAAACGTGACCCTTTTTAGTGGCACCTACTTATCATTTGAAATAAATTCCCAATCATTTCACCTCAATTCAAGAAAAGATGGCAGGTTTTTCATGGTGCCACATTCCACATAACCACCCATTCTGATCACACGAATGATCATAACAATTCCAGAGAAAATGAATTGATGCCTTACTATTATATGTCCCATCATCTTGATTGTTGCAAAGTCCATTGATCATTCTACAATAAGTGGAGTGACATAATGCTGCCAACATTCCATCATCACGCATCTACAATATTCATTTAATTCAGCCTACCCCAAAATGATAAACCGCCTGCAAGTACCACCTAAGTTTGAAGCATAGTTGAATTACGCAAACCCTATAGCATTCTAAAGCAAATCCTAGCGCATTTGTCATTGAGCAAAACAACATTACTAACCTCTGTGTTCTAAGGCCCCAACTTCCTCACTCACTATAGCAATAGAGTATTCATAAGTCAAGAAGCCATGGAAAATCCAAATTAGAACATCCTAGTTTTGAGGCACCGATCGGAGAGGTCTTTACCCAAGCAGACTACTTGGTGTTTATTCAAAAATTTGATGGATACAAAATTGGCAACGTTGAGGAATTTTTCTAGAACCTCCAATCCAACTTCTCCACCATGAAGGGCATTTGAAAAGAAGTAATCAACCGCAACTACAGCATCCCTAAGTTAGGTCACAATATTTCCCATTCTAAGACCTCTTATGACAAGTTACTTTGAATCTTTTACATTAACCCAAAACATACCCCCAAATATATTGTAAGTAAAGGAATTGTGAAGGGAATAGATAGAACTAGGCTTCCATGGCCCTAGGCACATGTAGTTTTGTGGGCCATGAAATTATTTACCTATGATGTTCAGCAGGAGGATACTGTATTGGGGTGAAGCATAAGATTACTTAATCAACTCAAGCATAGGGTAGCCAAGCCTAAATGTCTTGTAAATCTTCCCACATGTTTGTGTCATTGTGTTTAAAGCATGGTTGTCAAGCATAAGTTGACAAACAACTATTTACAACATCATGGCTTGATTTATCTAATAATCAAACACCACTTCTTAGAGCAGTGTGATGACCAAGCAAAGTGGGAATAATTTTTACAAAAAGAACCTAAAAAGAAGAAAAGGGTCCATCAAGCATCCACTCTAGAGCTTGGTGTCCACAAAGCACATCTTCTCACACCCCCAAAAGGGCCAAGGCAACAAAATAGTCAGCTCCAAAACCTCCTATTGCTAGGAGGATTAGGGCTAGAGCAACAAAATAGTCAAATTCGGAACCCTCTATTACTACAAGGGTTAGGGCTAGGGCAACTCCAAAGGCAGGTGAGCCAATTCCAACAACAAATACACCAACTCCAAAACCGGATATTGTTGATCTAGAGCATGATGAGGAAATGACTACATCCACACCATCTCTAACATTGTTAAACTATTACATCATAAACATAAACAGTAAACGCCTATGTTTACAAAGTGTAGTCTAACGTTATTTCTAGTAATATAACATTAGATTATATCTAATACCCACACTTAATCACTAAACTAGAGACAACTCCAAGTTTGTCCAATAAAAATAATAGTACCAAGAGGTCTAGTCATTAGATCAAAAAAAGTAATGGAGAGAAATATCATTAATGTCTACCAATTGCCAAATGTAGCAATGGATAAACAAGGTTCTTCACTAGCTTCAAGAATCTCAATGATGTTGATCAATTTTTATCTATAAGGCTTGTGGAGACTATTTAAACCTATACAAATACTTAAGAGGTCAACAAACCAAATGATCACTACCAAGTACCCAAAACCCTTCTGCTTGCACCATGTAGACCTTCTCATCCAAATCTTCATTCAAGAGGCACTCATCGCATGAATCCAATACACCTTCCAACCAAACTAGACTACTTTGGAGAGAAGCAACCAAAAGGTGACTGTTTTTGCAATAAGAGCAAAAGTCTTTTAGAGTCTATCTAATGCAGTCAAGAAAAGGGAACCAAACGAATGGTGACCTTATCCTTGCAGCAACACCAATATGAACAATACACACAAGGATTACAAAAATATAACATAGACACATACAACTTATAGATTTGGATCAATAATAGAAGCCATTCAACAATAGATTTAGTTTATTCAACACCAAGATATTACATGCACAAGATTCTACATGAAACTTAGCAGAGTTTCCCCTATGGAATGGCTCTCTTGCAAGAACAAGTTACGTAATAAAAGAAATCTAGAGAAAATTTAACAAAGTTTCCTCTATAGAGAAATCACTCCCAAGCTCCAATGAGACCTGCGATCTTCTAACACCTACACAAAAAAACAACTCCAAGTATGTCCTCCTTGCCTTCTTCCAAAGAGAAAAACTCAAGAGCCCTCGATCAAACCTCTAAATCCCTCTTTTAGAATACTGATCCAAAACCTTAATGACACCTAATTGGCCACATAGAAGTGTGATTACCAAAAATTTAATAAAGTTAAACGATTCTCTTCTATCTTTCCTTCCATCTTATCATTCCCCAAAATGATACCCTATTCAAAGTAATCAAAGATAGGTCAAATATGCTTCAAGTGTGTAACCCCTACACTCAATGATGTGTCATAGATACCTTAAACGTAACTTGAAGGCGTTCCATGCATGTTTTTTATGCATCCTTTAAGTTATCATCCCCTAGATAAAACTCCTTCATTTACTCAAATCCAACTACCTCCAACCTCATTTCTACAAGTTGTAAATACCTCCTACTCAAGGCACTAGCCACCTTGTTAGTGCTCATGTTCCCATGCTTCAAAAAAATGAATAGTTTTGAAGAAAATTTACCCAATTCACATGTTGCAGTTTCAATTTCTCCTAATTGTTGATGAAGTACAATACCTAGTGCTCTACATACAACACAAATTCTTTGGGAAGCAAAAAATGCCTCCACTTTTTCAGCATCTACACAATGGCATTGAACTCCATAAACAAAATCTTTCCTCTTAACGTCATTCAACTTCTCACTAAATTATGCTATAGGTCAATCTGGACTG
Source organism: Sequoia sempervirens (assembly GCA_007258455.2). Lineage (NCBI taxonomy): Eukaryota > Viridiplantae > Streptophyta > Pinopsida > Cupressales > Cupressaceae > Sequoia > Sequoia sempervirens. Next base: position 70,747 of record VDFB02378530.1, on the reverse strand, counting down.
ACTACTACTCCAATTGTCATTCCACTAGCATCATAGTTCACTTGAAAATCTTTGTCCAGATTTGGCAATGCCAACACTAGTTGCTCCATCACCTTCTTCAAAATGTGAAAACTCCTTTCAATTGTTCTTGTCCACTAGAATTTTTAATGATCGCCCTTTAGAATCTCAATGATGGGTGCACAAATACCGTTGAAATTGCAAAGGAACTTCCAATAAAGTTGGCCAAGCCATGAAGCTCCCAACCTCAAACATATGTTTGGGCATCCACTCTAAAATTGCTAAAATTGCCTTCCAATTCTTTGGATCCATTCTCAAACCTCCTCTTGAGATCATAAATCCTAGGCACACCAACTGTGCATTCGTGAAAATGCATTTTTTTAGATTTGCTATTAGTTTCTCCTCTTTCATCCTTGTAAAACTTGTTTTAGGTGTTCCTTCTTCATTTTAGTGAGCTTCAATACCTCATGCATGAGCCTTATGAAAGTACTTGATGCGTTCATCAATCCAAATGGCATGACTAGCCATGCATATTGTTGGTGACTTGGGTTGTAGGCCCCAAATCCCTAAGGTTTGATAATCTTCCAGGTGCCAGGGGTGTCAAACCTAGGAAAATTACCACAAACGTATCTTCAAGTTGAGTAACTAAGGACCAATGGTTGAGGTGGGTAAGACCTCCTTCACTTTTGGCTCTCCAAGACCAAGGGGGATTGCCCTAAGATGCTAACTTGATGATTGAAGCACTAAACAATACCTTACAGCAAACTATACCCACTACACATTGTATTCCAATACTGGTATCGCAATATACCTATGTGCTAGCTTGGACAAGTAAGGCTAAGCATCTTACTAATAGATAATCTACCATATAAGTGTCTGAGAATGAGTTTAAGATACACCCTTGTGTTAATGTATTCATTCAAACATGGGAGTAAAACTTTAAAAAAAATTGAGTTGATGTGTTTGGAGTGTGTTGAGAATGATAAGGGAGAAAGCCAATCACGGACCAGTGCCTTTATCCATTGGGCAACAAAGTCTCTAGATTTAATAAAAGATGCAATAACTGAAAACAAGGAATTGACTTAATCAAGTCACTACTAAAGACTACGCCTTTCTAAATGCACAAGCAAGCTAGGCTCTACACATTCACTCAAAAAGACAATAGATAGTTGCAAAATATTAAGAGAGGATACTTAGTAATCCTTAAGCATACCCACACATTTCCTTTATTATATTGAAAAGATACTATGCAAAATCTTTGCATAGATTTTACAAAATTTTGGCTGAAAAACTAATCAATTATACATCTAGAAATGTATACCATATATAAGGAGACACTCTACTAAGGTTGATTCAGCCTTTAATCACTCAATCTTCAAGTTTACAAATGCTATTACAAATTTGGGATCAAACCCAGATCATTACAATACAGAAATATCTAAACCCAGAATTGGATATTGAAACCTAGGGTTTCTTGTGAATATCTCTCTTTTGTTGGCTCTACACTTGCTTCTCTCTTTTGTTGAAAAAAATGTTATCCTCCTCTCTCTCTCTTCATCTAACCAAAACTTATATATCTTTTTGCATCTTTAAGAAACCCTAGGAGAAAGATCCATGAGTGTGAGAGACTGTACAAGGGCTCCCATGTCTACTCACATCATATTCACATGGTCGCACACGCTAAAGCCATGCCATAGCATTGATGAGCACGCGAATGAGGAAGAAAACCCCAGCCAAATCCGCAATAAATCTCTACCAAAGATCAATTTCTAACAGGATGTCCTCAAGCCACAAAGAAGCATGGGCACCATTTTTCCTTACTTGCATCATTGAAAAATGCATTAAACATCACTCCTATAGCCGTAAAGATCAAATCTGGTAGTTGAGAGGGTAGCTACAACATTAATGGCGTTTACAACTAAAAATACATCAATCGAGAGCATTACCGAAGTTTCAGGCCTGAGTCAATACTTAGTTCAATCATTAAAACATTCACACACCCACAAAACCATCTTCGTCAGACATCAGACATCAAGCCTGCAAAAGATTGCTTGTCGAGAGGTCGGAGAAAATAATGCCACGATCCTCAAGGTCTAAAGAGAAACCCCATCGATCATCGAGATTTGAGTCTACTACTTGCGGAAGAACGAGAAGATGAAGGGAAAAAAGGAAAGATTCGAAGGAGCACACAAGGGAAGAAAGTGTCAGGAGTCAAGAGGAAGACTTGCGTCTTACCACAGAATGCGATAAAGGGTAAGACGAAAGTCCAAACTCCAAAAGGTCAAAGGTTCACAACGTCAAGACCAGCGATCGAGAGTCGGGCCGAAGGAATTTGTCTTATGGCTAAGATAAGATAGAAGATCGATGAGAGACCCAATCTTCAAAAGCTAAAGGAATGCATCAGACATAGGGTGTCAAGAATAAGGCTTACACCTTACGATTAAATGAAGGTAAGAGGTAAGGAGGAAGGTTGATCCCCGAAGTTCGGAACATCGACACTTAGTCATTTTTCAAAGGATTTATCAAAACTTCAGTGATCGGGGGAAGAGCTAAGGTTTAGGAAAGGAAGGCGACAAAGGATAAGGGTTAAGGCCAATGGCTGAAACCTGAAAATTTTATGAAAGTGATGGAAAGAAGGGGAAAGGAGGAAGAAGATTGGGAGCAATAGAGAAGGTATGTAAGTCTGCAAACACCCAAGATTCCGGAAGACCGAAAAGCTCAACACTTAGCCAATTTTGGACTTTTGCAAATGGGCCTTTTGTCTGCAGCTTGGCAAAGGTTGGATGCAACTAACAGAGGGACTTGCATGATACACCATTGAGATTTCTCAAATCGGTTATAATTGATGAAAATCATTAAGGGATAACACAAAGCATTACAAACTCATTCAAATTTTACATGTTCTAACACATACAATCTACATCACAGGATTCAACGAATTTGAACCATGAAATTCAAAATCCGACAAATTTTATATAAACCCAAAAAATTCATTTAAATTCGCCCTAAAATTCGTATGGCGAAATGGATTCAAAGTTTTTCAAATAAAAATGTATTTTGAAATAAGTTGTTAAAAGTCGCGTCTCTTCTATAAAAGAAAACCTATACCTAGTCAGCGTTGCTTTAATCACATCCGCCACTGTCGCGTTGTTGGATACAAACACGCGCAAATGCCCAATGCTCTGCACAATGCTCACGTTAACCACAAACTTAGCATGGCTCTTGTTATTACTGGACTCCCATTGAGTTGCTATTTTGTTCAAATGTAGAGGCGCTCGAAAGCAGATTTATCTCCCATAAGAAGCTCGAGGCGCGTCTTGGATTTGGGGTCTGAAACATTGTCGAGCGCTTCCCCTGTAAATCGCCCGCTACAACTGGAGAATTTAGGAAAGCCTCCATGGGTAGAAGAGCACTTGTGTTGCCTCCCTCGTCCTTTATCCTTGCCCATCAACTTGCCTTTCTTCTCCATTTGCTACCCAGGAAGAGATCTTGGCCTTGTCCAATCGTGCTACCACGATCGCTGCCCACGAAAATCTTGTCCTCCCTTCAATCCGGCCAGCATTTTGTCTTTTTCACAAAAGGCCTTTTAATTTTTAGGTTTTGTTTTTATTTTATCTTTTTTTTTTTCTTATAAAATTTAATTTATTTATGTTTTATGTTTTAAATCATGTTTTTTTTATTGTTTTTTATTCATAATATTAAAAATTAATATTTTAAAATAAATAAATTAAACTTTTATTATAATATATTTATTATTTAATATATAATTTAATTAATTTATCATTCATATATTAATAATATTTAAAATTTAAATTATATTTTTAAACATATTTATTATTTATTTTGCTTTGTATTTAGCTTTATTAATATATTTAAACATATTAATATATTAATATTATTTTTTATTTATTTTAAGTTTATTACTTATATTTTAAAAGAATCAATATTATATAAGGCGAATTTAATCCGAATTTTTCACTTTTCGAATTTTTTTCTTGCCGAACTTCATCCGAATTTTAATGTTGCTGAACTTGAATTCGAATTCAAACCTTGTGACTTAGCATACAATCATTCTTTAGTCTTACTAATTTGGATTTGATAATATCCACTCTTCAAATCAATCTTTGTGATGTACTAGACCTTAAGCAATCCATCATGATCAAATCATCCATCTTTGGCAATGAAAATTTGTATTAGATGGTGATCTTGTTAATAAATCTTGGATCTATACACATGCACCATTTTCCAACTTCCTTTGGTGCCAATACTACAAAACCTACATATGGGCTCAATTTCTCTCTACCCAAACTCTTTTTCAACAACTCTTGAACCTATTGATTCATCTCCTCATTTTCCATAGGTGTCAACCTATAATTCGTCTTGCTTGGTAAGCTAGCCCCTAGTATCATATCCATTTGATGATCTATGCTTCTTTTGGGCAATAGCCCATATAGTACATTGTTGGATATGATATTTCATATTATCTAAACAAATAGTTCACTTCTAGCAACTAACCGGTGTGCTCCATTGCTCCCTATGATGTGGGTTTGGCTATGAGTACATAACTCATCTCCTTCATTCTTAAAACATTGAGAAACTGCTTCCCAATGACAAGCATCATCAAAGAATTCCCACTTTCTTCATATCTATCCTTTAATGGACTCAATGTGTATTTCTTTCCATCTTTGACAAGGCTGGTAGGTATTTGCTCTACCATTGTGCACAAAAGGGGACAAAAGCAATTGAAAGCACAAATCTCAAATATCCTGTGTTTTGACATTGTAAATTCAACAAAGTTTTATAGGAGATTCATCCTTTCTATGTCCTTCAGTAAGACATTTTAAGCACCATATTCCTATTTTTACATATTTGGGCTTATCTTGCATCATTTTTTTAAAACTTTGCAGCATTTGTAATCCAAAACATTCCTCATCATTATCTTCTAACTCTCATCCATCTACCAATTGTTGTTGCATATCTAGCATACAGTTTAAAGTTTCTTTGTACCTACATATTAGTGCAATACAAAGACTTTGTCTAAAGCTTTACCATAAACCCTTTACAAAGTATTATTTATCTCCCTATGGTTTAGAACTTTAAATCTAGACACTGTTTGTGCTAATTCTAACATGCTCCAACTATAGTCCTTAATGAAATTTTTCGGTCCATGTTTGAAGACTCTTAACTCAATAATTTGCTCATTCATATGCCATTTTTTAAATTCTTTCTAAACTTCTTTTTCTAAATTTCCCATTTTTTCTTGCTTTCATCAATATGATGATGAAACCATTTTGTAGTTGATCCCTCCAACATGTCTACAAATAAGTCATCATTAGTTTTATCATCTAATTTTCAATTAATGTTCCTTAAAGCTTCTCACTTCAAAATTGGTGAGAAAATATATTGATTTTAACCACCTCTGAATCTTGAAAGTTTGGGAACCAAAGAATGCTTAAGTTCCCTCTTTGCCTCTTAGGTGCCCAATTTCCTGACCTTCCTTGTTCTGCCCTTTCTTCTAAGATCTGGCATAGACAAGTGGCTTTGAATCCTGCATGGCAGCTACTTTCTCATATCTTGCAAATGGACCTTGCGCTTCAACCAATAACTACACTGACTATGTAGAGATCAAATCTACTTCTAACAAGAAGATAGTGGCTTTCTTTTGATCAATGGCAATGTCTTCTACACTTTTTGATCACCCAGACCCTAGAGTGGGCAAGGTGAGAGCATAGGATGCCTCCAACCACACAATTAATCTAGATGAATGCAATTACATATGAGATGGTGGCAAGCCAACTAGAATACGCAAGCGGTAGAGCCAACCTTATCAACACCCCTTCAGCAAACTACATAATAAGACACGCAAGTAGCAAAGCTAGCCTCTCAACACCTCTTCAACAAACTGCGTGATGCAATGCAAAGCCATTGGCAGAATATTTAAGATTGACTTAGACAAAAATGGTCAATAATGCCAGCTTGTTTATGCCAAAACAAGCTAAATGTAAAATGCTATAATTGTTGGTGATAAACCGTCCAACTTACAAAAATGAAATACATTCAATGAAAGACTTCGGCGATACACCGTCCAGGGTTTACAAGATTATATAAAATGCATTACAAAGCAACCTTTTGGAAAAAAAACTGCTGATATAAGCTGATACAAAGTTCTGATTACAAACTTAGACAGGTGCAATAACCCAAAATAAGCCAAATAACATAAATAAATCAGTTTAATCATGAACCAACTGCAGAATACCTTGTAATTATGAAATAGAATGCTCATACAGGTCTAATAAATCTTTATAGTGCTAATAACATGGTCTAATCAGGTCTGCTACACACTAAAAACACAGTCAACACCACAAAAGCTGATACAACCCTAAACTAAAAATCCACTGAAAGGACACTCCAAATTGATATTAAACACACCCCAAACTACTGAGAAACATCTTATATCAAACTAGTAGTCATATCGAATCATGTACAGGTTTGAAAGAGAGACCCAAGTTGCTAGTATAGCAAGTATAGCATCTCCATTAAACACACAAACTTCGATAAAAACCTCTGAAAAGATCTAGCAGGAAAACCAAAATATTTAACATGTCAAAATACATCAAAAACATTCATCTTAGCAACAAACTGGAAATTCTTCACTCGCAAGCACAACTGTGACTTCAGGATAAAATCACCAAATGCAACTATGAGGGTTTCCGTCGCTAAAACTAGTATTTCTAGAGGGTTTTCATCCTCAAGAAATACGAGAAAACTCAAGTCTCACTTAGAACAAATACAAATATGAAAAATGGTAACCCTTTTCTCTTCACAACTCCTCTTTTTATAGCTTTTTTGTTGCTTTTTCGAAAAAGCACTTTTTGCTTTTCCAAAAAAAACATTTTTGCTTTTTAGTTGCTTTTTCAAAAAGAAATTCTTAATAAAATAATACAAAGTGTCCATGTGGCCACTTTTCATCACCTTGCACCTGGTGACACTTTATCTGCACACTTAAATCACCTTTTTATATAATTAAATGTAAGCTACCAATTAAAATGTTAAAAGGTAACTTTTGACAACTTAATTATTTAATTTACTTTTCCCTTTTTGATGCCAATTAGCTTACAGGAAAATATGGGAAATAAGCTAATGGCCACAAATTTGCTTACGTGCGAGAAGGGGACATTACAGCAGCAGATAAATATGGCAGAATAAATGTGATTCTATTGCATGAATACTGATGATCAAAATAATAGAAATTTCCACATATAAATATTTATGTCAAAGAGCAGCATACTGATGAAACTCTTGGGAGGTACCTAAAGTATTTAACTACATCATAACATATATTTCAATAAACTATGTCTAATAAAAAAGGCAACCCAGCTAATTATATTAAATGCAACCGTATGAACCTAACAAGAGGCATTCAACTTCTTCCATTTTGATGGAGTGTAAGATGCTATCACATGTAAAACCTATTGGTGTTCTTGAGAGCCATCACTAGCCCTTACCTTATGACCTTATACACATTTCCTTGCTGATAAGAAATTTATCTATATGAATTCCTTTAAGCTGATGATCTAAACAGGTTTATCAGTTTCAGATGCAAAAGACAATAAGTGGTGATTTTTACACAATATAATATGATAATGTCACAAAGTTACAAAAAGCAAAGTGATACCCAAATCTGACATCAAGTTTTGAATCACAAAGCTGAAGGCAAGAGCAAACCTGAGAATAAAGTGTTGCAGCTTGACAAGTATCCACCATTATCATCAACTCCTTAAATCTATTCACAAGCCACAGAAGAAAAAGAAGATTACATGGAAAGAAGCAACCAAAGCTGCTTACTAACAAACAAACAAGTCTTTTATTCAAAAAGTGTGGACAAACACTCCTTAATCATTTAATTTAACACACAAATAACAGTAATCCTAAAGAAACACTTCAAAACTGCAATTCTTTACTGTGAGTTGCTTTATCTTCTTCAAACTCTAGAAGCTTCATGTAGATATAACCAAAGAGTAAGATCAGCTCACCTACGTTTCTCTCGCATTTGTTCAATTGCATCAGCTAAATCATGACTTTGAATCTCTTCAGAATCTTGGAACTTCAGAAACTGATCACCACCATGCCCTGTCATGTATAGAAGAATGTGACTTCCTTCATCACTCAAGAGACGCTTTGAACGTGGGACAGCAGGTTCATGTCGACCAGTCAACACACGCAGAAAATTCTCAACAGTCACCTCATAGCCTCTATAATCAACCTGAATATGATAGAATATAGTGGAGAAAACAATTCATAGAAACATAAAATCATCGCATACAAATAATAGTATACAAACACCCAATGATTTGTTACTGGCATAGCTAAATCACCTCAACATTGTCCCCATATAGATTAATCTGGTGGTTCTCATTGTTGAAAACTTGGGCAGGATAGCTGTTTCTAGCATTGCAAGCCATATCATCTGCCAACATAAGGATAATCCTCTCATCGGGTATTCCTAGTCTTTTTACTGTCCTATGAATTGAAAAATCACAAGTAAGAAAGACCCTTATCAAAACAAACCCATCACTCAACAAAATAATTCAGAATAAGAGCAGTTACAAAAGAAAGGGAGAAAAACCAACTTACCGATATAGGGACAATGTATTAGCCATATGACGATAGTTGAACCTGCAGCACAGTAAGAACATAAAAGCTCCACAAAAAAGAAGTCCCAAGGTTCATTGAAAAATTAAAATATCTAGAGATTCAGAGAACAATCCGGTTTTCGATTTTCATCATTGGGATGTTGAACTAGACATTCTTATTCCTTTTCATTTTTATTTTTAAAGTAGGCAGCCATACTGTCATTATCACCCAAAGTTCTGAGAACAGCAATGGTTCATATTTTGCTGGAATGAATCAATTACCATACTCAAACAGATGTAGTTAGGAATTGCTGTAACTTGGATTTGAACCACAAGCAATTGAGCATCCAATGCCATCAAACAAAGAGAACCCACATAAGAGCACAGAGAATAGTACATAAAGCTATAGAAATATAGAGGAGAACGTGCGGGTTTTCATTAACTTGATTCAGCATATAGAATATCAGGCGGCAGCCTATATGCCAAGCCCAAGTCAACCTCTTTAATCTGTCCATCTCAACTCAGGACCAAAACAAATCTCTCAATTGCTTAATGATCCCTTACTAGGAAATTCATGAGTGTAATAGAAAATCCCAAGCATGTTATGAACTTCTAGCCATCACTTCTCAATTGGTACATTAAATTAATGAAGATTTGTGTTGTACCCCAAAATTAAAATTTTTGGTACACTTAGATATTTTGAAGAAATGAGTAAAAGTCTTGTCAAATCAATCAAAAAGGTCAAAATTTGGGTGTGCGCGTCTTGCATGAGGGGTTAAAACGTAAAATTTTCAAAATCTGACGATCTGGGTCTGCTAAGAGCAGCTTAATCAACAAAACCCAAATCTCAATTTTTCATCCCTAAATTTTAGGAAAATTGCTATTTTTAGAAATTTTCTAAAATTAGTAACGTTTTCTGGGTTTTTCTGGGTTTTCTTGGAAATGAATACTAGCAAAACTTTCTAAAAATAGAAAGCTGGTCCGACAGGGTCCGAACTGATTTTGATTGGCTCAAAACACGTCCATATCAGACTGGTGCAGTCAGAATCTTAAAAAGATCAGTTTTGCCCTACTGGGTCTATTATGCTTTTTCAGAAGCATATCAGGAGCTCCGAGGTCATCAATAGAGGTCAGTCGGCTGCCAGGCGTCAGTTTCAACATTCAAACTTTCAGCAGAAGGCAGGATGATGAACATGCGCAAAGAACGAGAAAGAAGTTGAAAAATGATGAAAATTTTCTAACACTGTCAAACTTGGGCGCCCCAGTGAAGAAAGTGCGCCCATCTTTTTAGGGCATCATATGTCAAGATTAGGGTTTAAGCCCTCAGTCAAACTTGTTCAGTTCTCTGCCAGCTCCGTGATGGATTCAGCGGTGCGGTTATCAAATCACTCAGTCATCCGGAATTCAGTGTCAAACAGGGCTATCCAAACTGAAGTCAACATGAAGAATTTGAAAAAGATCAAAAAATTGACTAAGTCTGGTAAGTTTGGGCGCCCCAGGTGAAGAAGGGCGCCCAAGTTTTCAAGGGATCTATCAGATGAATTTGCAGAGGCTCTAACGTGATCTTGTCACAATTGATCCAGCTTTCCAATGAGATATCCAACACGTCAATTAGAGTTCGCAGTCCACCAGATACGAGGAGTTGAATGTAGGGTCCGACGAAGGCTGAGAACGAAAATTCAGAAGCAAGCAACAGAAAAGTGAAAATTTGACTAAGTATGGATGAAATAGGCGCCCTCAGTCAAGATGGGCGCCCAAACTTTTGGAGGCCTTAAATCCATTATTTGACGAAGTTCATCCCAAAAGACCCCTTCTCGTTCTTCGTCAGCTTCGCGATGAGTATAACTGTCAGTCGATCCGACACCCGGAGCTCCAGATTCAATAAGATCGTCTGTAGGAGAGTAGTTTATGAAGAAATTTGAAAGTTATGAAAATGGCTAACTCTGGACAAAATGGGCGCCCCTAGAAGGAAAAGGCACCTATGATTTCGGAGGTCGAAATGAAGGATTTTGCCAGAGATGCCTCCAGAACTTCTTTCTCAGAATCAGTCAGGCTCCGCCGTGAAACCTTCAACTCGCCTGTCGGATCAATCTGCCAACGGGAAATCATAGGCGAAGTAGCGTGTCGAAATGGTGAAAAGTTAAAAATCAAAAAAATAAACTAACACTGGAAGAAGTGGGCGCCCCTGTTGAAGAAGGGCGCCCAAATGTTCATGCCTTAGAGAAATTTTTGAGATTTTCAAAAAAGTTTCAAAATTGCAAGAGGAAGGTGGCGTCCAAGTTCAAGGAAGCCGAAGTTTTAGGGTTTTGGAAATAAAGCAAAGAAAGCAAAACCCAATCCAAAGCCCCAAAGTCTATTTAACATCATTCTTTTCATGTATTTTTTCATTATTTTGCGTGTAGCATCCGCAGAGGGAGAAAAGTTGGAGCAGCAAAGTTTGAAGAATTTTTGTGATTCAAGAATCCATCTTTGCTGGTTTTACATCAGATTTTTCAGATCAGCAAGCATAAACCCTTGCTTTTTCAAGCTTTTTGTTCCAGAAGATCGAATTTTTCAAGCAGAAGACCAAGGCTTTCCTTTCTTCTGTCATTTGGGTCTTTTTGCCTTAATCTTCTGAAGACTTTTTCAAGAACTTCATCAAGTTGCAGCAAGTGCTTTTATTTTGCATGTCAGTGAAAACCTTAGTGCATTCAAATTTCAACCATCTGGGTCCTTTCCAATCAGTCTTCTGAAGAAAACCCATATCATAGCTTTTTCCAAGAAAATTTCAAAACCTAGGGTTGGCTACTTTTTCGATCAACCGTCAGGGTTTTGCAAATCTAATCAACTGGGTCCATTTCTAATCTTGTTCTAAACAAAACCCAGGTGCCAGCTTTTTCGGGAAAATTGAAGAAATTAGGGTTTGCTGCTTTTTCAGGCGAAATTCAAAATTTTCAAAAACGGATGATCTGGGTTGTCTTGCATCGGAATTCTGAGCAAAACCCATATCTCAGAAAAAATTCTCAAAAATTTGTTCGTTGGAGCACAAAAATCAGCATTCTAAAAATAGAAGTTGCCCAGAACTTGTCAGAACCTAGGCGAGTTTACAGTCATTCTTCAAGTTTTCCGAAATGGAGTACACTCCCAATGTTTTCAAGACTGAATCAGCTCTCTTTCACAATTACATCAAAACAGTTGAGACAGACTTGCATCATATCAAGCCGGTGTTCGATCTACATGCCTTGGAGAGAGCAGGCAACACTTCAATCAAGAACCTAGGACATTCCGGACTCCTCGCAGCAGCGTCAATTCCTATATCAGTTCAGAGCCTTGAGTTCGTAATCACTTGCATCCAATCAGTTGATGGCAGATTGATTTGTAGTATGAACCCTGATATGATCGAGAAGTGTTTTTCCATTCCCCCATGGCTTGAAAGTGTTACTATCTCAAAGGATGAATGTGAAAGGATATGGGAAATGCACAAAGACAAATATAGCAAGAAGATTGTACTGAAGTGAATGAAAGAAAAACATAAGACTCGCCAAGTCACACTTCCATGATGTCGAAAGTTCGAGAAAGCCGCCGCCAGGCCTAAGATTTCGAGATCTATCGCGCAGATGTTTTAAGATATTCTAGAAAACGGTAAGCTTTTGTTATTGAGGGCATAAATGCACCAAACCGACACGCTTCTAATTCTCTTGAAGCGGTGATGTGATCGTTTTAAAGGCCTTTTCTAGAAGCTTTTTCCTCGCTTTTCTATTCTTGAATGATCCTTATCCATTCTTTTGAGAAGAGAAAGAAGATAAATGTATTAGTTGGATGCTTCCTTTTTCTCGCTTGGTTTTAGATGCTATCTTTTCTAGATTTAGTATAAAGCTGATATTGCTTGCAGCAAGCTCCCCAGATTGTGAAAAGCAAGGAGATTTTAGGTTCCCTACTCTCCTCGCTCTCTATAACAAGATTTTGCTCATTTAGTTTCTTTAACTCAAGAACAAAACGCTGAGCCTATTGTGCCTTCTATTATTGCTCAAGTATTCAATTGTGTTGTGATAGCAAATTGTTGAGCCTCTTTAGCCAACAAGGAGTTAGTGTGATTGTTGTTTTCTATTGTGTTAAGAATAAGTTTGCAAGCCTCTTTAGCTGCAATTTCTTGTTCAAGGCATGTTAGAAGTGAGCTTTGTTCCAGAGATTTGAGTAATAAAATCATGAGCCTCCTTTGCCTTGGTCGAAAATCTCAGATTTCCGTTGTTTATGTTCTACTTTTGTGATCTAGATTTCAGCTTACATTGAAGTGTGTAGATGTTTGTTGGAATAGAGTTTGTTGAAGTATTTTTTCAGAAGATCTACCTTGTTAATTTCTAACTTCTCTTGCTCTGCTATTACTTGAGAGGTTAGGAACGTCTTTAGTTTAAGTTAGTCGTAGTTGAACTTCTTATATCAGAAAATCTCAGCTGCGGCGTTTGTGTTTAATGTCCTGTGCTCTAAGCTGATCAAAAGATAGGCACTTAGTTTTAGTTTACTTTCTTTCAAACACCATCAGCAAGAGGGAGCTTCCCCTCCTAATTTGAAGAGCAGTTTATCTGTGCATAGCTGTCCGTTTTCAAATCCACATTCCAGAGGTGCGAATTTAAACGCCAACTTGTAATTTCATCTAAACCAAAATAAGAGAGATTGCCATGTGCTGCAATCTACAGGAATAGTAAGCTAAGGGTACATTCAAATTCCCACTGGCTATGTTAGTTGAGATTAGATAAGTTGATGTACAACTCAAGATTGCACCTCTCTTTTTATCCCAATAAAACCTATGATAGCCAGCACTGATAAAAATATCAGAAATTATAATTATATTTCAAAACTTCTATAAGTTATTGGGAGAAAAATAACACTATTAAGTATTAACCAAAAAATTAACAAGCATACCAGACTCTTTTGGAAATCTACATGAAGGGATTCATTCTTTTGTGGATTGTGTAATAGAGTGAGGGTCTGAAACTCTTGAGTGTCAAATATCTACCCACACACATGTACAAATGGCGCTCTAAGCCTGTTGAGGTAAGAATCCAGATCTTTTGCATGGCCACACCTCTTCTCCACCACCACCATATCTCAATCAATTCTAATGGCATTAGTATTGGTAAGGCTCAGGCAGGTTCCATTAAATGAAACAACTTAGCATCAATACAGTTGCCAAGGAAAATCCACACTTACTGAGGTAAGAAGGCATAATGAGAGACGATAATGGAAAGTCAGGTGCTTGTTTTGTTTGCATGTTGCCAAATCTACCATAATGTGGCAGAGACCAAAGACTTTTTATATGGTCTTCAACAGGGTAAATTCTACAATTAGTTGAAAATCTATGTAGACATTATGTTTAAAGTTATGTTTGAAGTGATTGCTCTAATTATTCAGTACCATAATCCACATGTGTTTTTTATATCAAATTCCTCTGAAGCAATCTCCTTTTTCCAAATCAGAAGGAAAGGAAATAAAGTTGTTGCCATCTTGTTAATGAAGAAGTGGAGTTACAAATGAAACAAGGTACCTTAATTAATGGTTTTTAACTTTTTGTGACACCCTTCCTAAAAGTTTTCAACAGCCCCCAAAAGGAAAACAAGGAGACCATCAATAGAATATAGCTCATTTGGAATCAAAGGTAACTTAAGATCCACTTCAGCAACACAGAGAAAACATGACAGATCAATTCAAACGGCAGAACCATAGAAGCATAAATCTGCAAAAAATCCTGATTAATCGCGATTTTTAAAAACTCAGCAGGCTGGACAATTTTTTCCTGTTTCAAACTGCAAAATCACCAAAAAATTGCATTTAAAGCCAGCAAAAGAACGCGAATACAATTGTGCTGATTTTTCGTGCAAAAAAAAAAACCATGAGACCATACTTGTTGCTTACTATTATGCTTTGATAGATTTTTTCCAAGCATCCATAGCTTGTTCAAAAGCACCTATTTTAGGCTTTTAGCCATAGCAGCAAGGCAGTGAACTGTTTGATAAAATGCATTGGTAGACATGCTGTATGAGCATAGATAGGTATGAACTGTCTGGGTTAGCTTACAGTCGTGGGATTTGGTGATGGAATGACAAGCACTTCGTGATGCCTGCATTCCATCACCGCGAGACCATATTTTGAAGATTTTTTCAAACAGTTCACTGCCTTGTCTATGCTATTGCTTACTATTATGCTTTGATAGATTTTTTCCAAGCATCCATAGCTTGTTTGAAAGCACCTGTTTTAGGCTTTTAGCCATAGCAGCAAGGCAGTGAACTGTTTGATAAAATGCTTTTATCTGAATTCATCTCCTTTCAGATCTTCTTTATGATGATTCTCCTTTGAAATGTTTCTCCTTTTATATCATCTTTCCTTTGTGAAGAGATGCAACTCTTTTAATAGAGACAACCTTCTAAAAGGACATGACTTTATGTTAACCTTGATCGCTGCCCTTAACTTCTTAATTGCTGCCTTCATAAATTTAATCACTGTCTTAATAATTGGAAACGCTACTCATTAATCAGCACATCTCCTCAAACTATATTTGCTGCTCCACATCATAATCATATTCACTGCTCCATATGAATTGCTTATAATTCCTTGATTGCTTCTCCTCTATCGCTGCCTTGTATAGAATATCATTACATTGATCGCTGTTTTCTTCAACTTAATCAATGCTCATTTAAGCATAGTAATCACTGCCTATATTATTATTCCATTCAAAACATAGGAATCGCTACATACATTAACTTCTAATATAATCACTGATTGTCTTAATGGGTCAGCCTTCACAAGGAAATGCTATTAATCATTGTCAGTGCCTGGGATTTTAGTGCTGCGATTTAAGGAATAAACAGGTCATTGCATATATCTCCTATCATTTGGGAACAACATATTCTGCATACCTTCTTCCAAATGTTGCACTTTGTCATCTAATGAAGAAAGAATCGCATCTAAAGTCCCACCTAACTCTAAATATATATCCTCTTTGTTAGGAGTTTATCTTAGTGTGTAGGAATTCTTGCCTTCCGTGGCCTTGTCATGATGTCACCAAGCTATTTTGATAATAATTTATTCAAAACAAATCAGAATAAGCTGAAATTTCTACAGTAACTTACCTTCACCCAAAACTCACTTTTTTGAAAAAAAATTCCAAGAAATTTGCTGATTTGCAGTCTTGAGAGCAAATTTGGTAAAACCCCTTATTTCACATTAACTCATCTAAAACTCCTTCAAATGACCTCAAATCTGAACTGTTGTAGCTTCAATATGTCATTGATCAACCCTCCCAATTTTAGAAAAAAAATCGCCACATTTTTTACAATCTAGTCTCCTAAATTAAATAATTGTTTTTTTCTTGCCTTCTAGATTCCAAGATCATGTTTTGATACCACTTGTAAGGAAATTACTCGCACAAAAGAAGAATAGAATAGGAAATAAGTTGCAAGTACTTGATAATGTTGAATAATAATAAGTCACTTGGAAGGACAATCCTCCAATAGTCTCCAACAAGAACAAATTCACAATATGATGATAATAAACAAACTACTACCTTCTATATATATCATTCTTATGCCATATAAGCTACCCGGGCCAACCTAACTACCTATATAAGACTATATAGGTGATCATATAACTTAAGGGTTACACTTGCCACAAGTCAGCCACATATATCCCAATAAAATCAATAGGTTAAGGGCATAGCATTTTCATATCAAATATAATTATATGTGTTTTATCACATATTTGGAGAAGGTTTTCTTCCACTTTTTCGTAAAATTTGTGGTGCAATCCACTAATTTGGGGGTGCCAATGCACCCATATTTATATATTTCGTGTAGTTATGCTTGCTAGGGTTGCAGTTACACTGCAGGTAGTGTCAAAGCTAAGTTTTGATCTGTGGAACAGAAAAGGAACTATGTATTGCGGAGGGAATAACTTTCTGCTGTAGTGTCAGATTGAAGCAAAGTTTTGTTTCTGTTGGAAAGCAGACTCAAAGGTGTTTCTAAAAATCATTTATTTGTCAAATTTTGAGCTCTATGGAGAAAGATATAGCTGTCGCAAGTTGCTCTTCTGGAGTCCTCTGGAAAACTATAAACTCTGGTACCTTAACTTCGACAGGTTATAGTTTCTGGTAAAACATCCAATTGAGGTGACCTTTTTTCGTAAGTCAATTTGGTGAACTTTAAAATGAATGTTTTTGGAGTTTTTCATGAATAATTGAGAGAGAAAAAAGGTCTATAATTAGACATCCATTTTCAGCTCTAAGACTTTATAAACAATCTTGAAGAAAACGAAGTCACATTAAAACAAGATTAAAGAGAAAAGACTAAATGAGTATTGACTACAATTCATAGTGCATTTAATAAATTTATTATTCATCTAGATTTGATCAGAATATGAAAAAAAATAGATGAATGGATATATTTGGAGGATATTTGCATGGAATGGTACGATGATTTCTCATTTTTGAGCTTCTCTTTCATTAAGAAAAATTATTTCCAGCATATGTTTGTTGACTCATTCTTATCTATGATGAATCTTCCATCCAATATGACGTGAAAGAAGTAAAAAAATATATATGAAGATCTCTTTAATGAATCTTCTATATGTGGTGAAGAAAAATATTTTCAGCCTATTTTTGATGATTCTCCTCCTCTTTACGACAAGTCTCCGAGTAAGGCGGGTGTTCCAGAAGCTATTAAGATCTCTCAACTTCTTTTTAGCTAGTCTCATTTTCTTTATATTGAATCTTAAAATGAGAAAATAACATTTATTGAAAAGGTTGAGGTACAGATTCTTGCAGTTACTCATGATATATTCATGGAGAGTTTTCAGAAAAAATATTCTTCCATGGAAATGTCAGAAGATAATGATGATTTCTTTACTCATGTCTCAATCTGATCCACTATATACATTGTTAGTATAAAATTATCTCCATCACCACATATTACATTGCACATGTATATGGACGACATTTTGAATCACTTCTACTCATTCAAGTTTCTTCGTAGGATCATCTCCAAGAAAAGGGAAAAGAAGTGGAAGAAGAAGCAAGGGAGACCTACCATTGGGTCCTCAAGACATGTAATGATTAAGGCAGATAACTAGAATACTCAATATAACCAGAATGTGTGCACTCTAAATACTCAGGGTCAGAAGTATCACTTGCCTATACTTGAACATTCTCTTGGTAACTTGTGTAGTTCCTAGCAAGTGCCATATGATCCACACTTGAGATAATTGCCAAAGATGCATACTCAAGAGTCAAGATGTAGGTACCAAAACTCATACTCAAGAAAATGTTAACTATGGTAACAAGCTTTGGACTTGGAAAAAGCAATGGAAAATGACTAAAGATGTCATTTACGAGTATAAAGAGACAGAGGAGGCAATAAAAAAGTTGTCTTGAAGAAAGCACACGCTAGAAATCAAGTTTGTGAATTGAATACCTTGAACAAGAACGTTTGAAAAAACAATTATTTATAGTTATACTATGCACAACAAAAATCTAACTTTCATGAGAATCATGCTTTAGAGGAAAAGGACCTGCTTCCATTGAAGAATCTAACTCATTATCGACAATATACTTGTTTATTTCCAAAGGGCATACATATATTATACCTAGATAAAGAAGAGGAACAAAACTAGAGGACTTTGACAATTGAAATCTATGACAAGCATCACTGCCCTAATGTTACATGATGATATACTTTCATTTACGGCATTATAAATGTAAGCAGTAAATAATACATATAAGACCTTATAACTGCAACCACGTCATCATGCATACACTTGAAGAAATATCTGTGCATGTATAATAGTAATTTATGATAATCACGGGTTGATTGCAAAAGGCAAATATTTACCTTTTTGTCAATTAAGAAATTAACAATATTGACTGTGCAAACAGAAGGAACGGTGATTGCAGGCCATACCAAGTTATGGAGACTCATGACACATTATGGAGATACTCAGGTAATGTAAATGAATAAATGATCCATAATAACTTGGAACATCATTATTGACAATTTTGTGTTGAATTTATTACTTTGAATGACAAGAAGACATATAGCACACCATACTGATTTTATTGCTCTTATATCATAAACACTTGCTTATAATGCAAAAAAGCATGTAAGGTCTTTTTTCGGAAACAAAGCGTTCAATCAGGCATCAGCTCATAGGATTAATTAAATTAGAACGAGTAACTCTAGAGGAAGTGTGATTTTGAGAATTTTTCACAGAAATAGCCCACTGAAAAATTTAAAAAAATTGTAATAGGGAATACTAACTACTTAATATTCTTAAATTGCCTAGATTTTGGCAAATTTTTCAAACATAAAATTCAATAGATTCGATTGCGTCATTGATCCAAATTCCATGTAAAATGATTAGAATTAAAAGTTCAACCTCAGACTTCCAAAACTAGGCATCTGTCAGGTTATGGTCTAGAAGTAATGAGAAGCACTTATTGCCAAAATGACACAGGTTCGGAACCAAGTAGGCATACTCTTTGTTCTAGGTTCTAATGTGTCCTGTGTAATAGCAACCTAACAGGCGTGGGAAGAGTTAGCTTGCTTCCCAGCTAATGAAAATTCGTATAGACTTTTTCTTGTTCGGTTTTGACCCTGTGACGCTCGGGGCTCAAACACTTAACCCATAGTAACTAGGATGCCCAAGGTGAAAGCTTGGCTGTGGAGAAATCCTTCAGCAGGGAATACAAATTGGTTGCCAAAGGCTGGATGATCCCAATGACCTGGGAATTATACATAACCACACGAGGAATCACCCCAACCCTGCAAATAGTATAATCCCAATAATCTCCTCTATAAGCATCCACCAAGAATGTTTGCCCCACCTGGTAATGTCAAAACAAATCTTTCTTGAAACTGTTTTTCTTCGAACACGGAAGCTTGGACATCAACGGAAGGTTGGGAGTCAATATTAGTGCAAAATGTTCGCATTTTTTCAATCTATGTATTCCTTTAGTGAGGAATTGAATATCATTAATACAGAGGAAAGAGTAGAGGCAAATGTTAGAGAAATGCGACAGGGAGCTTACCAGAAGCGAGATGTGCAGACCAAAACAGCCCAGTTGTTGGTGTGAATCGTTCCAAAGCCTGCAGAATCTGCATTTGCCAGTGATAATATAAACAATAATTGCATCAACCCCATCATTTCTCTCATCGCCATCGCCCCACACTTGGCTCCCTGCACAACAAAGTCTGAGTCCTGTGGCTTAACTGCTTATCAGAAATTCTATTGTTATTAAATTTGAAGTTAAAAGTTTTTCTCTTATTATGCTGAAGAGTCAGAGTTCCGTCCGTCAAATATAGCTTCATGAGGCAGGGAGCTCAATAAGAACTCCATCTTCTCGATATTAATGTTCATCGTGCAGCTGACTGGTCCTGCCCGGACGGACCAGTAAGCCTTTCACTTCGGTGAAAGCATCACCCAGATGCAATGATAAGTGGACTATTCACGATATGGAGAGATGGGTTCTTGTTGAACCAATTACTCATAAAACATGGGTTACCGAGTTTGACTCAAAACTACACGGTTGAATCCCCGATAGCAATATCATAATTTGACACGCCAGAAAAATACCTCCTTCTACTTATCAGTTTTTTCCTACTCAAGAAACTTTTTTTTAAGTATTTTTTATTTAAAATTTTAATTATTACTAATTTGATTGGTTAATATATTTTTACTGTTATTTTGATTGGTTAGTATGTTTTAACTATTATCTTCAGTTCAGGTTTATACGGTTCTATTCTATTAGTGCCAAAAATTATGGCAAGGAATGTGAAGAAATTAATGATGATTTTATTTCTTTGAATAAGAAGATAATCCATGGTGTAAAGCACACATTAAATAAGAGACTCTTAAATCATGGTAATTTTTAACAAAGTGTCTAAATTCAATTGTCTAACTAGTTTTTCAAGTTAAGATTTGATATGTTGGGTTTTTGTTTGTTAACATTTCATTATTTCAAGTATATAAATTTTACATTTGTTTCTACATGTCTTTAATATAGGTGTAAATCTTTCAATGTCAAGTGTGATTAATTGACCAATTTCCTTCTCTAGAGATACATGTTTGATTTTCTCTACGTTGCTCTCTTCAGCTATAAAGTTCCATTCATTAGTACTATTGAGAAGGGAGATGTCAGTTTTACATTTGTTGGTACACTCGACATCTTAGTGTTTATCTTTCCAATACAAGAATGTCATTATATTGGGTGGAGCATAATAGAGGAGTGGGTTGTGTGTATGCAACAAACGAGAGACGGACATGAACAAAGGAGTTCATTTGCCCCTTGGGTTGTCTTTAGCCTTGTGCACATTAAAAACATTCCACTTTATTCCAAACTTATTTTAGAGTCAACCTTGCTAATTACATTTTTAAAGGCAATGTGGGTGATAACATTCTTCTTCTTGTAATTGTTCTTAGTTTTAATATTTTTTTATATTCTTTAAATATATAATATATATTAATTTATAATTAAGTTTTTAAAAATTTATAATATTGATAATTATATATTTTTTAGTTTTATACAACCAAGAAATAATTTATAATTTTACATTTATTACATTATTATAATATAGAATTAATATAATGCTTTAAATATTGTAACAAATATTTATGATATTCACTAGTCAAATAAAAATTGTCTTCTAATATTAAATATCCGCTATACTTTAAACTATGTTGCAAAGTAATTACAATAATCAATATTTGCTTGTATATAACTAATTACTATCAACGGGAATGACCCCACAACACAGCAGTTCGTTGTGAGCCTCTCATATGGGAGGTCTTGGGTTCGAGCCTGCTCGAGACCAATGTGTGCTCGATGCAGCCGTAGCAGCAGCGATAGGAGAAAATGTCGGCGGTAGGGAGAAGGCAGAAGCGACGGGCAAGATGAAGCGTTGGACGATGTTGACGAAGGACACTGTAGACCCAGGCTGCGGGGCCAAAGACGGTAGGAGCAGATGAGGCATTTCTCCCGCTTGCACCAACGAAGGTGGTCACGATGGGAGAAACAACATACGCACAGGCGATGGATAGATAAGGAGGTGTGCGGTGGTTGGCAGCGGTGAGATTAAGGAGGATGCGCTAGTAGAGAGATAAGGAGTGTGCGCCATTGGAGAGATAAGGAGGCATGCCCTGCACGCAATCTGAGAGATAAGGAGATTTTATGGCAATAGTGGGTAGGAATTAACAGGACGACAAGGAGATATAAGGGCAGTAAAAAGGCCGATCATATATGAGGATGAGATCCCTCAAAAATGTGGTCTCACTGGTTCATAGCTCCAGTCAAAAGCGTCCCTGCAGCCTTCGTTACATGCTTCTCGCTTTGGCAATTTACGAATCAAAAAAAAATACTAATTACTATCAACTATACATTTAACATTCATAAATAAGATCCTAGATCAAAATAAGATCATAACTTTAGATAATCTCATCAAAAGGGGCTTTGCTTTTACATAGACATGCCCTCTTTAAAAATCATATAGAGAGTGTTATTCACTTGCTGATTGATTGTACCTTTTTTAAAGTTATTTGGAAAATTCTGATTTCTCTTTGGAATATTAGTTGGGTCTTTCCTAATTTCATTGAAGAGATGTTGGATCAATGGGTTTCTCCCTCTTCAAACCCTTTCTCAAGGTTTATTTGGGTCTCAATACCCTCCCATGCCACTTGGGGGTTATGGAAGGAGAGAAACAATTGTATATTTAAAGATAAAAATAAGGTATTGCTAATAGGGTTGTTGAAAGAATCACCATGACTACTAAGGAAAAATTCATGGCTAGGATTTTTGAGAAAATAATTAATGATTCTGAAATTGGGGTCTATTCTTTGGATCTCAAATTTGAAAGGATGGAAACTTACACTTTGATATATCAACACCCTTCAAGAACATGAAAAAATCAAGAGAAGGGGTGGTTTAGAACCCACCTCCTTTGGGTTGGATAAAGGTTAATGTTGATGGGGCCTCCAAGGGTGACTAGGGAGTTGCTAGAGGTGGTGGAGTTCTGAAAGATGATAAGGGTAAGTTCATTTTTTCTTTTTCTCTTCCTCTTGGAGTGCAGTCTAATCATTATGCTGAGGCGGTTGCTATTTTTAATGTTATCAAATTAGCAAATTCTAAAGGGTTTAAGAAAAATATTATGGAAGGAGACTCCTTAAATACTATACAATGCCTAAAAGGTAATCAAATTTCAAGTTAGATTATAGATACCTTTATAAAAGACTCCCTTAAGCTTGTTGAATCCTTTGAAGAAATTAATTTCTTTCATGATTTTCATGAGGGAAATAAAGTGACACACTCTTTTGCTAACTTAGGAGTTATTTATGAGAAAATTGAGATTTGGGAGGACTTTGCTTCCATCCCCATGCAATTTAAAGTCATTCTAAGTAATTATTACTCTTCAAGAAATGGCTCGCACTTGAGGTGTAATTATGAACATGGGAGGGGAACTCATACTATTATGTCTTGATTATTTCTAGCAAAAAAATTATTACTTAGTGTTTATCGTCTATTCCTAGTTGAAACAATAAACTCGAGATTTTGTGGGAGCCTATGAACAAAGGTGAGGGTAATTCTTAGAGAATGGGCGGTAATTGAAACAACGTGCCCTTAAACTGTGAGGAGGTTGACCAAAAGCCTCAAGTGTGGAAGATTTTGGAGGAAGGTGGTCCAACCTCATATCTCAAAAGACTTAATGGTCATGATCTTGCAATAAAAAAAGGCTTTAGCCCAAGGATGGAAAATTAGGAAGGCTTCTATTTTTGGGTGGGAATGTATATTAAATGAGGATATTTTTCCCAAATTGCTAGTCTTTCTATAGAAGGAAAGAAAGTCTTTAAGGATAAGAAGGTTGGGGACAAAGCTCTTCAATTTTTATTCAAAGGTGATGAGAGGAATAAGTTGGTCAAGTTGCATTTAGGATATGAGTGTACTTCCCTAAAATCGATGTGGGTCATTGTGGTAAATATTATCATGAGGCATGTTTCTCTATAAGGGAGGTTTAAATTCATTTATGGGTATCATTTTATTTTACTCAATCACTTCCATCACAAGATGTGTGTCTTGTTTGTGTTTTTTCTCTTGGATACATGGAACATTCAATAAGTGGGAGTAGGAAGGAACCTAATATGATGCCTCTCCATTAGGGATTCATGCTCCTGATTGTTAACTATATGAAAGCTCACACTCCCAACAAAGATACTATTGGTGATCAAGTTAAGTCTAAGAAGAAAACTCAGCCTAAGTCAATGACCTATACTAATACATTTTCTTGTTCTAATACTATTTGGAGGAAGATACTCAAGGAGGTAGGGAATGTGGTGAGGATTCTAGGGATTCATTATAGGAATTTTCAATTCCTTCATTTGATTTTGAATATAATGAATCTAATGAGGAATTTACTCCTACCAAGAAGAAGAGTAAAATTAACCTTTTGATACCCCTTGACCTCAATTGACCAAAAGGGGAAAGGAGAAGAAAAAAATCACTAAATAAGAGGGTTAGGATATTGGTAATAAGGAGGAAAGTGGTGAGGATATGGTTAAGGGTGGCAAAGAATAAAATGCACCAGATTTTAGAGATAATAGAAAGGGGAATTCCATCACGATGGAATTGGAGGTTGGGGTCCCTTTCCTTGCAATCCTAAACCATATCCTTAACATTGTTGAGGATTTCCCTGAGCTTGTTTTAAAAGCTTCTAATCATGATGAAATGTTGGATGTCCTAGGAATGATGAAGGAGGTAATTTCTTCTCAACATCTTATGACTAAATGGTTTTATTGGAGATAAATCGTCTTAACATCAAATTGGATAATCTTTATAGGATATTTGGAGTTCATAACCATATCTTGAGGGATCAAGATGTTAGTATTTTGTAGTGGTGGGAAGCAATTCTCGTGCAGACCCAGGAGGCTCAAACCCAATCAATCTGACAACCTTCCTTTAAGAGGCATCTAACAATATTAAAATAACGTATTTGAGCAATCTAAACAACTCTCAAAGTCTAACAACTAATAGAAGCATGACTTCTCACTTTCACCCCTTGAATCCTAGTAGTAGTGCAAACTCAGTTTTTGGCCACTAAATCAAATGTTCTCCAAAACATTAGACCAAAAAATGATGGTTTTAGACACCCATTTCATAGTTGTAACATATATATCAAAATCAGATACAAGTCTTTTGAACCAATTCCCCAAAATCACCCTTTCTACGCTAACCTAATTAGGCTGATTAGGCCTAAATTACAAAGAAACATGTCTTCAAACTTATCACAGGCCCTTGAAACCTTGGGAAAGCATTTCCTATGCCCTCAAACCTCTAAAACCATGATTATATTCCACTGGTATGGCCTATTTCATACCAAACCTAAAAACCCTTATTTTATGCACTATCCATGAGGGTTTATTAAAACTCCTATATCCAAACCTTTCCAGACCCAATGAATGCATCAAACAAGTTCCATGGACCATTCACAAGGTTAAAAATTCATTTCATAGACCATTCTTTTGACAATTTTTCAAAACCCCACCATGGCACATCAACTTCATGTGGAAAATGCTTATTTTTTATCAAGAACACCAATCCATCATCCCTAAACTCATTCCTCAACAATCAAAACCAAAAAAAGTCCTATTCTAATATATTCCAAGCCATCCCACTGAGTAACAAGTCACAACAATGGGTGGGATGGGCATTTCACAATTTAAATCTTACACAAACCCTTGCTTCAACAAAACAGAGCAGTCCTTGTAATTTGATGATTCCACACACAAATGATGACTTAGGGCTTCAAACCAAAATAAATAGAAGGCAAACACATGTATCTTCAAATACTGATGATATCAAACCATGGAAATCTTGTACGGTTTC
This sequence comes from Sequoia sempervirens, assembly GCA_007258455.2. Lineage (NCBI taxonomy): Eukaryota > Viridiplantae > Streptophyta > Pinopsida > Cupressales > Cupressaceae > Sequoia > Sequoia sempervirens. The sequence goes on along the minus strand of VDFB02378530.1, from coordinate 45,226 downwards.
GTACAAGTCTGAAAAAAGAATCAAAACACAAAAAATCTAAGAATTAGCAGAGTTTATTTGATCTTTTTCCTTCAAATCTTCCAACCAACATTACAAAATGAGGTTCTCATGCCTTTTAAAGGTTTCTCTAGGCCCAACCAATGTCCAACCACCTTACAACTGATTTTTAAATCACTAATGACCGTTGGAGGCCAAGTTGACATCATTTACACATGGTATAACAACAATATGACTCATATTGTAATGTTTGCACACCTTCACCTATAACTCACTAAAACTACACCAATGGCTTGAAAATAGCCTTATTACATCAACAAAACACTAATCTTGCACACTTATATGTAAATTCAAAAACTTGCCTTCAAAGGCTACAAACAATTCTTAGTGCAAGATTACAATTTTACACATTTTAACAACTAAACTCAAAAACTCACCCAAAGACATGCTTAATGGTCTTGATTGACCTTATTCAAAACAAAACATGCTCAAAATGACCATACCAACCTATTGACCTCCCTATTTACCATCAGATGATCAAGAATGGAGGATGAGGTGTAGGTGCTCCTGCACCAAATTCCAAAACTTGAAATATTTGAAAGGGATTTGTCTAAACATAACAATGAGTTTAACGTAGAGATTATTGCTAAGGAAAATTGGAAAAAATATCAATGAAATGGTTGTTGTTCTAGAAAATAAAATGAAATCCATAAAAGACAACTTGGAACATGGGGTCCGTATGAGTAAGTGCACTATTCAAAATGATGTTGCATGTATTAAAATCTTGATTAATAAACTCAAATATTTCCATGAAGGTCAAATTGGGTAGGGGACTGAGAAAGGTGGTAAAAAGGATCATGTTGGATCAAGCACCAAAACTCAAGCTAGCAAGAAGAAATATTTTAAGGGAGAAAAGAAAGATTTAATGGAACTTTAAATTACAAGAAGATTTCTATCAAAAAGAGATGGAAGGTGTCAAGACTTTGAAGCATTTGTAGTTGGTTATGTTGTGTTTCTTTATCCTAATTTTTTTGTTGTTATATATTTTTCTTTGGGTTCACTTTGGAAAAAAATTTATTGTTGTTTGGCTATGTTTTTGCTATTAATTATCCTTTTATAAAGGGTTTCAAGGTCCCTTAAAAAATTGTTTTGCCTCTAAAAAAAAACATTCATAAATTAACTAGAATCAATTTACAATGCAAAGTAGTTATAGTAATCAATATTTGTTTCTCTTTAACTAATTACTATTGAGTATACTTTTAACATTCATAAATCAACTAATTCATTTATAAATTTGTTCTATTAACAATCACTTGATCATCAATATTTATCATAAAAATCAAACTCAACTTCAATTACAATACCATGGACTTAATATCAAACTCAAAATCAATCAATCAATCTATAAAGGCTCTTTATTAACATGTCATTTTCTCATCAATATTTAACAAATATTTTTTCTAAGGGACCAACTCAACTTCAACTATACTTTTCATATTTAACTTCAATTATATTGGTCATAGTTGTGTTTGCTATGAGTTGAACTTGGAACCAATGCATCCCTAACAACTATAATATTCATTAACCTAGTAAAATTATGATACATATGACTTGCAAAAATATGTTATCTCAAACTATTATCTAGTACGCCCCTCAATTGGTATGTCATAGCTCATATATCGACTAGCCAACAAATAATGTTATTGCAATACTACATTAGTAAGTACTAGCCACTATGTGACACTTGTTTGCATTTAGTTTATAGCCAATCAATTATCTCACTCCACCAATTTACATATGTGCAAGGGAATGAAATTGATCTTATAGAATCATATATTCTTAACTAACTAAATAAATGCAACATCATGCACAATTTAATCTAGATTTAAATTTAGTTTGTAAAGTAATAAATGTGATAATTTAATGAGAGAATAGGGTATTTAGCTTTAGAATTAATAATAGATTAATCTTGTTTATGTTGTGTAAAATTGACTTGCTAATATTTTTGAATTTTGTTTTCGGTATTGATTGCCTCAAATTTAGAATTAGTATAGGAAACCCTTAAGATTGAACATTAAGGGATCCTAATTGTTGTAAATTTATGTAGATATAAATTGATATAACAAGGATTTCTAAAACATGATCATACAAATATTTGATGTCTAATTCACTTATATGGACTAAAATGTTTATGAACACCTTAGAGAAATATGTTGGATCACTAAGGTCAAGTTTTCCTAGGTTGAATCTTTGGATGGCTCAACTTTATGGCTAGGAGAAAAGATTTAAACACACTATTCATCGAAATACAAGTGACCTATATGAAAATGAAATGGATCTAATTATTTGTCCCTTAAAAAATTAAAATGTGTATAATTTTCTCCTTGTACTCATTGTCTTATTCTTGCGTATGAATTAATGACACATTAAATATCTTCAAATATCAAAACATAAAAAAGTGTCGCACAAATGTATACCAAGTTGGCTTATAACAACTAGTAGGAAGGGGGGCACTATAATTTGAATTTGAGGTTAATTCATGTGCATCACAAGGTCAATCCTAAGCAACACAAAAAATGAATCGACATGAAAGTAGTATTATTGTGTTTGGGATGGATGTATGAAAATGTGTATGAAAAAGGGTGTAATAACGGGGGATGGAATGAAAAATGTATATGAATAAGTGTAAGTGGGAGGAACTATGAATGGATAAGGAATGGGGTGTGAGCCAAACCTAGCACAAGAGTGTGTCACTTGTTAATATATAATTGCACTAAGATGATCCCATCAAAACGAGCCCATAAGTAATGAAAATGGTATGAGTATGCTAATTTCAAATTCACATTTTCCCCACAATTTGAGGTGCATGGGAATCTACCATGACCATGATTTTTCAAGCATATGAACATATTAGACAAATTAAAACATTCAAAATTGTTGGTGTGAATAGGAGTATTTCCTATCTGATTTACTCCTTGTTGTGTGAACAAGGCAAATTATCTAACTAGTTCCTAAATTGGGCCCCTATTCTATATGTTCAATCTTGGTTACTTAGTGAGTTAGGAATATTTCTAGAAGTCTATTTTAAACATGTAATCTTATCCCTTAGTTGTCACATTTCATAGGATTAAGACACTTGCCATGATCTTGTCTAATCATATCCCTAACCTTGTGTATATAAGTAAGGTCTCATATGTACATTTGTATTGCATTATGTTGCATTTTGCACAACCTAACTTCAAATAAATGGGGACCCTTTTAAGCTCCAGCAGGCTTTTGCTCCTCTCTTGTTTGCATGCCCCATTTTAATTACAGGTGGTCATGTGTAACTGAGCGATCGATTCCACTTAAATTCCTGCCTACTTGGGAGTATTCAAGTCATGGAGAAATAAAGTCCCGTCCCTTTACTTTTGTCTTGTTCTTTCTAACTTGAGAAGGATCATGATTGCTCAATTAAACTTTTCACATTTTTGACTTTGAAACTTTGGCGTTGGATGGATGTGTTTGGGGCCTCAAATGAGCATGAGTTTCATCAGCAATTATTGGACTAGGTGGATAGACTCCCAATATCTTTAATTTGTTTGGAAATATCCCGTGGATAACCCCTGTAAGCTCCAGTTTCACATTTTTGACTTTCAGAACCAACTTTTGGTGGGATCTGGGATGTGTGTTTGTGGTGCCTAAGTGAGCACTTAAGGTTTAAGTCATGTTAAGATTAAGTTTGGAACGTTTGAGGCTTATTCACACTCTTTGGTATTTAGGAAACATTAGAGTGGACCCTGTCAGTCAGTTTCTATTTTTGACTTTGGGGCCAACTTTTTGATTGGATCTAGGATGTGTTTGAGACACTAAGTAGTATGAAATTTTAAGATCATGATTAGGTTAAGTTTAGAGTCTAGTTCAGAGCTTCATCCCCTTGTTTGTTTTGGAACAAAATTAGAACCCAATGGGCCGACCCCTCATTAGCCGTTGGGACTCTGCATCCCTCTGTGCTATTTTGAACTGCATCCAAATTAGACCCTAAGCGACCCAGAGCCCTCAGGGCAAAGCCCCTCAGCTGGCCCGTTTAGGACTCCATCCTTTCCATGATCATTTAGAGCTGGTACATCCAAACCAGGTCAATCTTCAGAGTTTCTGGGCATTCTTCCTTCCCATTTTCCCATGTGCTATAATTTAAAAATCTCGGTTTTGCTATGTTTTGTGAGATCTGGGAACTTCCCTTTTGGTTTGTTGTCCCTTGTTCGTTGCCCGCCCCCTTGGGCCCGCATTGATGTTTATGGTCCAAATGAGCTCCAAATATGAATATTATGATCTTTTGATGATGCATGGATGGATCTAACAAGGATTTTGCAAGATTTGGCTAATGTTTTCCTTAATTTGTGTATGAAAGAACTTACGACACTTCATGCATCGAGTTGAAGGAAGCCCTACATGCAGGTGTCAGAGACTTGATGAAAGGTGAACAAGAGGAAAAGCCTTGTCATCACAATACCATTCATTTCCATGTTAAGCTTCTCCCCCTAGCACCCTGCCTTGAGGGCCGACGTTAGAAGAAGGCCAGTCTGAAGTCAATGACAAGCGTCGAGAATTGTGGCCTTGAAGAGCTTATGAAAGTATCCTAACACTACAGAATGAAGTGATGAGTTGTCTGCAGCAGTCCAGGGGCAACAAATCAGTGATGCACCCAATCATCAGCAGACTCGTTTGATCAAGGAAAAACCAAACACATCAAATGAAGACAACTTCCAGAGTTTTAGCTATAAGTAAAAGAACCATTATTCAAATATTAAAGCCTTCTAACCACACAGGCACTAAGATGACTTAAGCAGGAAAAGGACAAATAATCATTCAAAATTGTTGAATCTTAGTGGGGTGGGTGAAGCCTAATGTAATTAATTTGGGTCATTAGATTTATAAATTGATCATAGCCATTCATTTGGGCTTTGGAAAACTATAAATAGGGGCTTGCCTCTCATTTGTAGGGGTTGGAGAGTTGTTGTAAAAAGTATTTGCGGCAATAGAAGACAACATTGCATGGTTTTATGGATGTTTCTCTGATTTTGCTCCATCTTGCATGCATGTTCCTACACTATGTTAGTTTTGTTGTTAGTTTCTTGAATGGAAGTGATAAATGAGTATTGTTTCAGTGTTTGATGGATTTTGTAACTCATGATTTTGTGATTTCATGATAATAGAGTCACTTTGCGCTCAGTATGACTCTTGCTTCATTGTTTAACAGTTCAATTACATGGCATATTATTATTGACTATTATGGTAGAAATCTGGAGTCATAGAAGACCCCTTTGGTTTTTGTCTGGCTAGGTTTCTTAGTAAAGCAAAACCGGTTTAAGGGGTTGTCCTGTAGCGACCTCCATGATCATTTCATTCATTAGTTTAGATTAAAGGAACTTCCTCTCTCCACCTTACCTTTCCTTTTTATTGATCTGCAAGAGGTTCATTGCACACATTTAAAACTAGTATAATAATGATAAATGGAGTTTTCGGGCGCTCTGTTGAACTTCTATCGATGGCACCACAACAACTCTCCCATCCTTAAACTCCACGTTTTGCAACCCAACTGCTTTGTAACTCATCATGAGACCTTGTGATTCCAGCAAATCACATCAAACAACTGAGATATTCCAAGCACTGTCAAGACCTGACATTAGAGACCTTGGGATAGTGTTCTGCAATCTGATTGTGGAAGATTGTCTTTCAAGAGAGGTAGTGCACCTACGCATTGCCTGTGTTGAGAAGTGCATAAAAAACACATCAACACATTATATTGCATATTGCACATCATTTCACATTTGATATAATATTTTTGCATCTATTATTGCAAATTTATACTCTTTTTTTCTCTCTTGTGGAAGGATATTTTATTTTGTAGGTGATCCTGGGAGCTTGAGTCATTAAGTGACTTTAACACGGTATCAGAGCTTTAGATCTAAAGGTAATTTGTGCATGAGTTTTTTCTAGGTTAAATTTTTTTCTCGATCTTGAAATTTTGATTATGCTCTTCTCTTGCATCATATGATGATTTTGAAAATAAATAAAAAATGATAGAAATACCAAATTTTGGCGGGTTTCATTTTTGTGGATTTGTATTGTAGGTTTATTTGGGAGCTTGTTGGTACAAATATGAGCTCACCATTGAGTTTAAGGTGTCTAAGAAAGTTTATTTTACCTTTTGTTTTGTCTAATTTGGACATATGAGGTCAAATCTACATGAATTGAAGCTAATATTTGAAACTCATATATGATGAATAGACTTCTTATAGAAGCATTTTTAGCTCAAATAGACCTTGCCATTGCATTTAGAAGGCCTAAACCCCCTATTTTGATATATAATTTGTCATATTTTGGTGTAGGATAAATTTGAGACAAATAAAATTTGCTAGGGGGTTGTGGCTACAATGGAAATTGGAACCTTTTAAAAAAATAATCTTTTGATCCAAGAGTCAAATATTTGAAAATGAGATATTACTGGAAATATAGTTTCAAGCATTTCACAATGGTGCAAGCCATTTTTTTCTACAAGTGAATTTTATTGTTGATTGAAGTCAACTTTCCTTTTTTGACCTTTGAGCTCATAATTTTTTGCTCATTTATTTTTTGAAATTCTTGCAATGTTGGAAGTATTTAGGAGCTCTACAATTATATCTATGCACTTTTTTTAGATTCAATCCCAAGTATCTTTTATTCAAATTTGAGCATATTCACATTTTGGTTGATAACTTGGACATATTAGCACCTAAAGAAGGTTTTTTCTTTTGGGAAGACTTCATTCTCAATCTAGATCATATTAGGAGATTTTAATTTCAGTTTGAGGGTCTCATTATGAGATATTATTGTATTTTTCCATTTTTTGTCCATCCTGGAATTGTCCAACACTTGAAAGCAATCTAGCATTGTAATTGCACTACATATAGAGTACCAAATCATACTCTTAGGGGGTCTCCTGATTGAGTGAATGTGTGGGATAATACTATTCTTTTGTTGGATTGAGTCTCTTGATTGGTCTATTGTGTGAATAAATTTGAGGAGTTTATCATGGCTATCACAAAGTATCTAGTTATAATTGAATTAAAATAAGGAACTATAAGGCTTGGAGACATGGTATGTTGAAACATTTCAAATGGCGAAATATTTTTTCCTATCTCTATGAACTTGTTCCTAAACCTAATCCTAAATCATTTGAGAAAAGCATAGCATGGAATGAAAATAGTAATCATGTGGTAGGTTTTATTAGTTCATATATAGATTCTTACACATTGATTACAATAGTATGAATTGATTCTCCTTGTACTCGTTGGACCATGATTTAGGAAATGTATGGTGACTTGAACGAATCTCCATTCCCAAAGGATCCAACTATAGATTGTCTAAAACCACTTGATGTTTTTTTGTACCATATGATTTTCAAACAACTATGAAGCTTGAAGAATGGGAAGAATTTGAATGTTCAAATAACACAAAGACTTCTCCTTTAGAGACTTCATGCACTCCAACATGTCAGTCAATATATTAAGTGTTTTTACTTCTTGTGATAGCACAACATCATGTGGGGATGAATAATGTAGTTTGATGACATGCATTGAGATCTTGTATCCTTCATCTATTATTTATTTTGATAATACATGTGTCGCTACATCTATGGCTCAAGATATATAAATTTTCTTCTAGATATAGCTACTTGAGATGAGTACTTGACAAACATTACAGGTTTGTTTAATAGAGTCCCACATTTTAGATTTGGGAGACACCATTTATTGCATACATCTTCTCTTTGATGGAGATGATTCTTCTTTTTTTGTTTTAAGGGACATCTAGACTCTCTTGTTCATTCTCCACATGATCATTCATCATAGTTTGGCATGAATGCAGACACTTTTGAGTAACATTTGGAGGAGGCATGTTTTTCTTTAAAGGAGATATATTTGTCTTTGGATCCTGTTCTACTTACATATCTACGAGATTCTAGATTGTCATCTTCATCAATGTGGCCTAGAACACCTGACTTGGTAGTGGTAACTTTTGGCATCAACATGGAGACTCATGAGTAGTTTTTAGAGACTTCATACATCTTGAGTTTTCTTCTTGTATATTCCTTTCAAGAATGGAAATACATCACACATACACCTTTGGTTTTGTTTCTTCCTAATGGAGGAACGTTGTTCGACGATCATGGACCATATTCTACATCCAGTTTTAAGCATCTACTATTGGTATATATTCTAATTTATGGGGGGGCCACATAGTCTATCTCTTTCCATTTTATTGGTATATTGGTGATAGAATTAATCCTTGGGGGGTCATGTTGAGTCCTTCCTTCTTTCACTTCTTCATGTTTTCTCTTTTGGAGAGGAGTTTTATCCCACTAGGTTTTCTTCTTTATTCCATTTGTGAGAGATTATGTTCATACATGAGTACCTAACATGGCCTAGTAGCCAAGACCCACCATCATAAACCTTGCATCATTTGTATTTATTCATCATTCTCCCTAAGTTGCACTTAAGGGAGGGTGTTGGTGTGAACATGGGTAATTCCTATCTGATTTACCCTTTTTTGTGTGAACAAGGCACATTATATAACTAGTTCCTAGTTAGGCCCTATTCACACATGCTCACATATTAAGTTTACTTAGTGAGTTAGGAATCTTTCTAGAAGTCTCTTGTAGACATGTTATCTTATCCCCTAGTTGTCACATGTCATAGGATTAAGATATTTTCTATGATCTTGTCTAATCACATCTCTAACCTTGTTTATATAAGCAAGGTCTCATATGTGCATCTATATTGTATTATATTTCATATTGCACATCATTGATTATATTTTATATAATATATTTTGCATCCATTATTGCAAATTTATGCTCTTAATTTTCTCTCAAGAGGAAGGATATTTTGGTTTTGTAGGTGACCCTAAGAGCTTGAGTCCTTGAGTGACTCCAACAAAAATGATATATGATCCATGTAAATTAATGGATCATTCTTGGATTCTTTGTGTGTGTTCCCTAGGGTGATTTTTCCATAAAACTAATAGAATAACATAAAGATATATAATGAGTACCTTCAGTCACACTTTTGAAAAAAGTATAAATTGCAAGTTAATTCAACTATCTACAAAAAGTGAGAAGTAGAGAAAGAAGGGTTAGAGATTCGTTAAATTTTTAATTTATACATTTCAATGTGACATAAGATGGAATAGATGTCTAGTAAAGCCACTCTTCTAATTAGAAGGGGAAACTCCCTATAAAATAAAAACTAACCTAATCTGAACACTATGTACTTGATATTTATATTTTTTGTAGTGTTTTTCTCAAGAGGTTCACACTCATGTTAAACAAAACCAAATCTATGAAATTTTGGATTCACCTAGGACAAAAGTTTGAGATCCTCTTAAAATCAAGGCCCAAAAAAAAAATTTAGCTAAAAAAAATTCTACAATGACATGCTTGCATTGTTTAACTAAAAAATAATTCTAAATAATGCAAGAATGTATAAAGATTGAATTGGCTAAAACACATAAGAATAGAGCACTTGCTAAAATTAAATTAAGGGATCAATACAAGCTACAATTGTTAACTTCAAGAAAAAATTGTAATACACAACTTATAAAATTATTAAAAGTAATTTATTTTTTCTAAACACACATAACAAAGCATTTTAATAGCAATTTAAAATCAAGATAGACATAATAAATTCTATTGAATGAACACTAAATTTTGGAATAATATTCATATTGAATGATGGTTTCAATAATACGTAGGCATGAGAATTATAATTAGAAATATAAGTGCAAATGGTACTTATTTTTAATATTCACAAAGCTTTCACATGAGAAAATATCATAAGCTAATTATGACTTCTACTCTAAAAATCATTAATTGAATGTAATGTATATGTATTATTCTATAAAATCTTATCCTCTAATTCTAAAACTAAAGCTAAGTAACCTCCCATTAAGTTGTAAATTGAATTTATTACAAATTTTGACATAATGCTCATATCTCAAGCATGACAAGAGATTTGTAGATGGATGATCTAACAATAGGTGACCTTGGGCTAAAAATAGAAAAGGCTAAGAATAGTGGAAAGCTAAAAATAACATGGGATATGAATAGTTTTGGGTAAATATAACAAAACTCAAAATATATTCTTCTCTTTAAAAATGGTGATGACTAAAAATAATACAATGTTAAAACTAACACAAAATAAAAAAGGACTCTCTAGTAGCTATGAATGATGTCAATGGAGATTTTTTAAATTGATCATGGTCGAATTATGAAGACATTTTAAAACTCTAAATGCCTAACATTCTAATGGCTTGAAACCTTCTTTTTTTTTTATTATAGAAAAATAGGTTTTGAAGGGGCCTCAAAACCCTTTACAAGATAAGCCGATGCTTCATCATATAATCAAAAATAGGACAAGCAACCAAAAAGAAGCCAAAAAAAAACAAACAAATAGCCAGAAAAGTCACAAAAAATAGAAGCAAACCAAAGATTTTTTAGAATGTTCGCATCTTCAAGATCACTATCAATAATTTTATGATTAGCATTCATAACTTCCACCACTTCATCAACAAGAACCCCAGTCTTTCCATTAAGCTTTTTCTTGTTTCAAGTATGAGTAGAAGGACTAGTTTCATTAGTGGTTTTATGTTGCACACCACCCTCAGCCACCAAGTCTTTAGTTCCAGACATGTCCCCCAACCACTTCCTTGCCTTCTCGTTTAGAAGACACAAACCCATAGCCTCATTGTACATGGAATGTTTGCTGACCTCCACAACCTTCTCCAAATTTCCTTCCAAAATAGCAAACTTTTGCTCATAAGAATTCTTCATTTTGAGCATTTCATCATCAACCATCTTCAGAGTATCAAAGATTTATTTGACTTCAGCCTATACCTTATCAATTTGAGCCTACATAGTTGACCCCTTAGGAGAGGAGGCCTCATTCGCATTAGTGCAAGCCACTCTAACGAACATTAGTAGAATTCATCTCATGAAAAACCCACTTAAAAAGCTTAAACGAAGAAAGGGAGTGTTCCTTAACAAGGCCGAGATAATCAGGCATAATCTCCCTCCTAAAATTAAAACCATATTTGTCAATAGCATAATCTACCTTAGAATCCTCACTAGTCGAAGCATTCTTCAAAGTTTCCTTCCCTTTCTGAGTAGAAACCACCACCCCATTATCCACATTCTGATCCAACACTTGGTTCTCCATATCAGGCACGCTTCCAACTATCCCCTATTGCTCATCCCTCTCTAAATTCCCAGGAGAGCTATACCTCTACTGCACCTTTTTATTATACACATTAAGAATAGGGGAGACCCCCAGCTGGCCCTTACTAATCGTAACCTCCTTGCTCAAGTTCTCCATCACAGGCCCCTTCAACTTCTTACCACTAAAACCCTTCCCAAGATTTGAATTCAAGCTAGGCCGATCAACCTCACCCTGATCACCTGTATCATACTCATCAGCAATTGAAGAAATAGGGGATTGAGCCTTCTTTATTTTCTTTCCATCAACCTTTCTCTTTTTACCTCTTGATCCCTTCACAACTTTCTACTTTTGGGAGGACTTCACAATCTCAACCTCATCACCAGAATACTCCTCATCTTTGGAGGGAGCATTAGATTGGGGATTTTTCCTCTTCTTACCCTTAGAACCAACAAGAGACTTTGACTCACCATCTAAAGAAGCCTCCAACCCAGGGGAGTAATCCTCATTCTCAAAATTCTCCTTAGAACCAATAACATACTCAAGATTTTTCCTTTTTCTACCAACATTGGGTTGAGTAGGGAGGATAAACGCCTTAACATAGTCAATTATCAACACAATAAGACCTTCATGGAGGATAGGGTTCTTAGGGTTATGTCTGTGATCCCTAATTCCAGTTTTCAGAGAGACCAAGAGGTAATATGGGAACAACACTCTCTTTTTATGCCTAAAATGGTTCAATAATTTAACAAAATGGTGCCCAAAAACAATAAAAAAGCAGCCATCCAATGTAAAGTACCTCATTATCTCCTCCATGACATCTCTCCAAATTTCCTTGAGAGAAGAGTGTAGATAGCCTCCACATTTCACCGGTTCCAACTTCCTCCACTCATTGTGTTTGAAGAAGACATCCATAACCAGACCAAACTCATTCTTGTCTCTATAAAATTTCATCCCATCCATCGGTAGACTAGTAATTTCAGCAATTAATTCCTCAGTGATAGTAACTTCCTTGCCCCCAAATTCCAACACCCTGTTATGCCAACCCTCCAAAAAATCTTGGGATTTCTTCTTATCAAACCCATGCAACCTCTCCATGTACTGGGTAACTCCACCCGCTTCCAATACTTCCCATAACTTCTTGTTAGCTTTGACAATGTCGCAAGATTTGGGCTCTAATTTGTTTCAACTTCCACCCATGGTAGCAGAATGCAAAAATTCCAGCAGGAGGAAAAATTTACAGACAATCCGGATAAACTTAGAAAACTTGCAATGGAAAATAGGAAACCTCGAGAACACAAAGGCTTCCTGGCTACCCATAATCTATGTGGATTGGACAATGTGGCTGAGAGAAATCATGAGAAAAGAGGACCTAGTCATTCGAGCCAACACACCATACCGCCCAACCTTTCCTCTCATCAAGTTACACCTCAAAATAGGCTGCCACGTAAGGAACAAGTGATAGCAGAACATCATTAAAAAACATATTTTTGTTGATCCCAATATCTTATTGATTTTTACCTTTAACTTTAAGTGACTTAGGATTTCATGTGTAGAATCCTTATTAATGTAGAATATTTACTTGAGGTCAAGTAAATATTCTACAAAGGAAACCTATTTTTGTTGATCCCAATATCTTATTGATTTTTACCTTTAACTTTAATTGACTTAGGATTTCATGTGTAGAATCCTTATTAATGTAGAATATTTACTTGAGGTCAAGTTTGGTTCCAAGGGATTTTTTATTAGGATTAAGGTGTCATCCACCTTGTAAATCCTATGTCATGGTTCCAACATCCTTGAAAAGTGTCTCTTGGCACTTAGGGTGTATTGGAAAATATTTTTTAATATTAATTCTTGTCATTGTTTGTAATATACGCATAAAAGGCGATGGTTCCATTAGCAGTGGTAAAGGTGATGTGTGGACATAAATATTTAATATTATTTTCCCCAAATGTGGACACCTAAAATGGGATAATAAATTATAAATAAAATGATAAATGAGTTTTTGTTGGGATTCTCCAAGTGGGTGCTTGGAAAGAGGCAATAGGTGTCACTTGGTTTTCCATCATTTATTGCATTTAATATAATGTTTATCTCTCAAGTTTGGGTGCCCAAGTTGGAGGGAAAGTATTGGAAGCCAAAATATGTGTCATGTCATATTTTGTGGAGAATTTCCAAGGGTTGGGTCATTTGTATTGAAGAGTCATCTTTGGAAGCCTTGTTTTGGGCTTAAGACCTCTTCACACATCTATAAAATCAGCTCTTTGGGTGTAGAAAGTATGAGGAACAGTTGAATGTAGTGTTACTCTATAGGAACAAGGATAGGTTGAGGCATAAGGAGGTCATTCACAGGTGCATAGGTGCTTCCATGTTGGAGGAAAATATGAGAATGGAAGTGTTTGTATTTTAATCTCATTTATTTGAAGATAATACATACTTGGCCTCTCTTCTTGGTGGAGTTTTTTCCCCACAAGAGTTTCTCCATGTACAAATCATGTGTTATGTGATGATCTTGTGTTGCTGACTTGTGCCTCATTGATAATATCTTATTAAATTATGTTATTCTTCATATATTGTTGTTATAATTTCACACAAGGTTGTATTTATAAGCATGTTATGTTGGTAGTTTTTTGGCATCACAAAGAAGATAGATCTAATCATGGTTTTCCAAATTAAGGCAACTTAATTTTCATATTTGCATATAAGTTTTAGATTTTCACATTGTTGTAATATAAGCCTTGTATCTCATCCATTGAAGTCATTTTTGGATAGAGATTGAATTTCCCAACAATTGGTATTGAATTTGTTTATTTCTTATCATTTGGTTTTAGAGCTTAGGTTAACTAGGTTCTTGGTATTCCTTGTTTTTTATTTCTTAGCCTAGCAAGCTTGTGGGAATTTGTTATAAGGAATTGGAGGTTGTTGGAAGGAAAGTATGGGGCAGCAATGGATGTTCTGTGAGTTAACTTTATTTTGCGGATTGTGAGATTGGAAGCCATGGATATTGTCAATGTGATCTATGTTGGGCATTGGGAGCTCGTGATTATGAATCTTATGGATTTGGTTATGTTTTGGTAAATTGGAGCTCTTATTTGATAATATTTTTGTATCCTCTTGTTTGGTCATTTTGTTCCTTACCATATGGTCATGTATAGTGAGAACGCGTTCATGTTGGATGGGTAGTGACATCCTGGTCACATGGAGAAACATCCTTGATTTGGACTACAGAATGGAGTGCCTATGTTGGCTTCATGGTTTTAGCCCTTGGTTACATGAAAGCATTGGAAGATAAGACACTAACCTCTTTGTGGGTTGTGGAGCTAATATGTTTTATATGTTATAAGCTCCTGGACAACTTGATTTTCCTATTGGGTTGTAGTGCACTCTCGTTTTCAACTGTGGGTTTGTGGATCTATACTTATTCCATGATTTAGATGACATGTTTGATGTGAATTGATGAGCCATAATAATGTCCAATTTCCTTGTTGTAGTTACATGCTTTTATCTTATTTCTACTAAGCTTTAAAAGACATTACTAGACCTTTTATATACTTTAAGCATTTTAAAGCATTTGAAGTTGATATGTGTTATATATTAATAAGTGTGTATGAACTTTGAGTTTTTGTGAGTTTAGTAGAATTTCATGTTTAATCGTAGTTTTTAGCAATGAAAATACCTTAATGAAATAATGACTAACCTTTACAGTGAAGAATTTGTCAACCTGTAGTAGAAGGATGACAGTTTGATGCAAAGAAAGGAGTTAATCTCCTACAACACGATCACATTTTCAAAAAAGATGAAGGTGTCCATTTAAGGACAAGATCATAGATGGCCAAGTGTCACTCCATCTTTTAATAATTCATGAAGGAGAAATGAGTCTATTCCAATAAGAAATAGGAGTTATAACAGGAACTACTTTGTCAGAGCATGTTTTTAGTTTATAATAGTTATCTTAATTAAGTGCAAAGCCCTTTTTTGACTTCTACACTCTTGTTTTACTAGTTATTATTTTATGTTTTAGAAAAGCCTAGTCCTCTTCTTGTTTTTATGGGAGAGTTGACATATGATTTTAAGTTTTTCTATAGTTCATAAATAATTGGACTCTCACAGACCCTATATAGCAGGGTACCCTATCGAGAAGGACAACTAGATCTTGCATGTATTAGACTAAATAATATTTTATGTTATATTTTTCTTAAAAGCTCTGTGTATGATTAGAATATAATAAAAGAAGATATTTTAGTAGTTGTATAGGAGTGAATTTTTGCCCCTTATGCAAATTCTCCTTTTACACTTCCTCACCTTAGAAAATCAAATTTGAAGGAAAAATTCCACATCACCTCGCTGCCTTCATTCCACTTGGCATCTTTTTTTTGCATCGGTAGAAGAATAACTATCGGGGACATCCGCACAACGCGCTTATGTCCCTGACCAATTCCTGCGTCTAAAGTTGGTAGAGGCATTACGCTTCCTATTGGGAACAAATTGTAATGTACCTCTTCAACTAACCGACCCAAAGATTCCTTATTCGTGCTCATTCTTCCTTTAAAAACATTATTTCTTCATTCATTTAATCTCTTCACATCCTCTCTGGAAATCTCTAAGCATTCTAGCATTCACTCCTTGCATTCTCAACATTCATTTTCACTCCCAAGCAACACTTTGGCACTCTATAGCAGCAACAACACTCCATCAAATCTGTAGAGAAAGAGTGGAACAAGCCATTGCAACAGGGGCTTGAGTCCTCTTTTCTCCTCCATTAGCTAGTGAGCTCTTGGTGGAAGTGGTAAGCATTGTCACTCGTCTCCTCTAAGATTTGGTTGAGTAGCACTTTATTGTTTTGTAGTGTTTATTGTGTTCTCTACTTTCTTTTCTCCTTTATCATGCATTTCTTTATCATTGCTATCTTGGTTGTCTGTGGAGGTGGAAACACTAAAATGGGGGTCTGATTGAGGCAAACCCCTATACAACCCCCAACAATTTTCCCTCTTTCTTGTGTGTAGGTGGGTGTGCATTTGGAGCTAGCTGGTGAACAAGCTCTTTTGTGAGATTATCTTTGTCACCTTAACTTTAATATATCTACTCTATCACATTTTTTTGTATTTCTCTTACTTTATAGTTTTGTTTTGTTCCCTTAGAAACTGCTAGCTAGGCCATCAGCTCATTTTTGGAGGTTCTTACTATATTTTCGGTCCTATGGTTGTATGAACGCCAATGCACCTGAGAGATGCCAACATGTCACATTGTCATCCTGGAACCGCGCTTCCATCCTCGGCTAGAGAGCTACCTGAGGTATAATGTTGAACCCAAAAATTGGCTCGCCTAGCCCCATTCTGGATTTCAAGTCTGCAGAGTGATTGAAGGACCTTATAATCATCATCATTCTTGGCCCTCATTTCAAGACACCCCTTTAGAGTGAGGTAAGTTAGGGCAACCTTCCGCTCTTGGCTCTTCATGACTTGGGGCCTTGAACGTGGTTGGTCCCCCTCTCTTACATTTTTGGTGAACCCGACGTGAACCATTTTGGTTCCGTTTTGCGATACTAAAAGCTCCTTTCCTCATATTCTAGGAGTGTTGTAGGTGTGAGTGTTGTGAGGCCTTCACCTTACAAACCAACCTGTGACCCCTAGTAGGTGTAGTTGGAAGGTTTTGAAAGTGTTGCGTAATGAAACCTTAATTGGGTCACTATCCTACCTTGCAACCTTTAGAGTGTCCTGTGAGAGTGTCGTTCATTGCATGCGATGGCCTCTTTCTTGCATCAACCTTGCCCCTCTGTGCAAGCAATGACCAGTGGTACTGGTATAACCTTCACTTCACAGGATCTGCCGATGGGTTTTAATAGGCAACCATCTCCTCTCTACATCCCTGCATGAATCAATGGAAACATCGTAATAGGTGTTCTCATTGATCTGATGTCTCAAGTAAACATTATAACTAAAGAGATCATGCTAATAAAATTTTTGCATAAAGATGGGTACAATACACCTGTGAGCACCATTCAGATGCATGATGGAATTTTTGTACCCCCTTTGGGTAGTATTGTCTTGTCAGTTTTGGTTGGACCTAAATCCGTGAAGCTTCTGTTTGACATAATCTCTAGATCTAAACTATTCAGAGTAAAGTTGGGTATCCCTTGGTTAGTAGCCATGATTGTCGTACCCTCAATTGTGCATAAATGTCTAAAATTTATCCATGAGGGTTTTGTGCATGTGATTCATGACACCGGTTATAAACCACCGGTTGCTCGTGGTAGCTACTCCTTAGATTACTCTTAGCCTGTGCCTATTGGTCCTCTTCTGCCCAGGAAGGACCTTTTGTACTGAACTTATCAAAATTATAAGAGAGGGTGCTTGACACCAAGAGTGAGATACCATCCATTGCCTTATGTTGTTTCACATAGGGCTTGCTTAAAAGTTGACAGTGATTTCGCCAAGGCACGTAGAAGGGAAGAAGAGAAGCGGTCTTGAGATCCTCCTTCTTCTTCTGCTATTCAACCTGACACTTCCTCTCGTCCTGCTATGGCACCATCAAATTTTTTGTGTCTGTGTCTGCGAGATAATCCTATGGTGTTAGCTTGGCGAAAGCCTAAGTGTCTCGCATTCGAACTTCTTGTCCTACCCATGGAGCCTAGGCCTGTTCGGTATAGCAGGAAGAAAGGCCCCCGTAGGGAATATTCTATGTCTCAACCTCCGTGGCCGCCTACCGCTTTTTCTCCAAAAGCAATAAATAGGAAGAGGCCCACTGTTGAGGCATTAGAGTCGACTCCCCCCTGCTTCTCAACTTGTTCCTCCTGCTCTCATTCAAGAGTTTATTCCTCTACCAAAATTGACTGTAGTGGACACTCCCATGGCCAAGTAGGAGCCTTTTGTTCCTTCACATCCTCCGGCCTCTAGCTTGAAGAGTCATAGAAATTGCCTTGCGCATGAGCGTAAGCGTCGATGAAAGGCTCTCGTGGCTAAGTAGGCTGCCTTGCAGAGGAAGGAAGAGGAGATGACAGCCCCTGTATCAGGGCCTCCTGTAACGTCCTCCTCTCTCCTCCCCTCTATTTCTGTTCAATCTTAGCTTTGCATCACTTTTGGATTCTACTGTGAGTACGAATGTGCTTGACCCTAAAAAGGTGTAGGTGTTCATCGCTCCTTCGGTGGAGCCACCTTTATTGATGTCCCTTCCAAATGTCCCGCCTTTCCCAAAACTCGTGGATATGTCAAACACTTCAGTGGTATCTGCTGCAGTTTTCTCTTCGTCCTCTTCCTCTGCACCTCT